>OU862922.1:48033324-48307175 GCA_917880885.1 Limnephilus marmoratus
TTTCTTCCTTCCCATGTCCATAATCCATATTTTTAAGCTTCTTTTGAAGGCGGTTATTTTTTTATGGTTTTCATTGCAAGAGGGAGTAAATTAAATAATTTTACAGAGAAGTATTCCATATTTATTTGTCCAAAAGTCGTTTTAGTTGTAGGTTGGTAGAATGTATGTTGTAATATAGATCTTGTGAATCGGCCCGAGTTTGTCTGTGTAAAGTTATCCTGATTTTTGAATGCGTACATTAGAATATCTTTTGTATATAATTGTTTCAGTGACATTAAATTCAGCGCTTTAAAAACATAGTCTGTAGGGGTTCTGATGGGTACTCTAAGTATAATTTTCAGAATTGCCCTTTGTGCTATGAGTTTTGCTAATTGTTTATTTATTATAAATCATCACCGCTATAAGATACCAAGATTCACACAGCTAGTCTTGATGTTAGTGAGCTACGACTAAATCAAAGTATCGAAAGTACCAGTGTAAAGTAACAGTGCGGTTGTGTGCACTAATGTAGGTAGGTACTTGCACAAATCCATAATTACTTAGCCAGTACAAATGGCGAACAAGTGGTCGGGAGATGAACAAGCAGGAGCATTCTTTCCACTTGTTCATTGGTCGTGCAGTTGTTTGCGTAACTCCATCAGGTTCAAAGGCCTCGCAGCTTCCCATGACGGATTTCCACAACCGAGAGACAAGCACCATACACCATATTGTACCGTGTCCTATTGTATATATCGAATGATGAACAACTAAAGGTTGTGTACATTGGTCGGCTTTTTTCAGGTATATCATTTTCTATTTTGAATATATCGTATCACTACTTTTCCATGATTCGAATGTCAAAAATTTTCAATCTTTAACTTTTATGGTTGAATAACCAATATTATCTTCAAATATTTCGGAAGGAACGTAATTAGGGTTTTTAAAACTTTATTATGTGAATATGACACGGGAGTCCCAACTGCCGCCAACCGCCTGGAGCCAATGAGCCTACGGCATCCCTAATTGGGGTATATTGTGAAGCTGAAGGTAAGTGGGGAGGGGAAGAAGATGGAGAAGAGAGTGGGGAGGGGAAGAGCCTGCTATTTAGATCTAGTCACCAAACACGGCTAAAGCCATTTCAAGAACATTTCAATTCTGAATGGTTGTCTTACACCAGGGCGATATAAGAAATAGTGGGATTGGGAGCAGTGGCGGCTCGTGACTTTTTGTGTGCTAGGGTGCTAATATTTAAAAAATGGCATCAAAAATCGGTGTTTTGTATGAAGATTTTTCAGGAAATCGGTGCGGCACACCGCCAAACTGAAACTTTCTGAAATTTTTTATACAAAAAACTGAATTTAAAAAAAAAAATTTTTTTTCGGCCACAACAACTTCATAATGCCATTTTTTTTTAATTTCAGCACTCTAGCACACCCAAAAGTCACGAGCCGCCACTGATTGGGAGATACTCTCAATATTTTTTTTATTCAACATTTTCCACTAATTCAGCATAAATTCTAGTAATAAATTCTAATTTCTTGGCCTTTCCTAACAACTTTTCATTTAAAACTTTTAAGAATTGTATGTTTATTGTATTTTAACAATTAAATACTAGCTGGTACCCGGCATGCGCTGCTATGCCATTTAATAAAGAAATTGATTCTCCCTGCGTGTCCTTTCCCATTTGTCCCATTCCTCTCCCGCGTCCCCTCCCCTTCCGCGTTTCCACACCACCTCCTCCACTTACCCTCTCCCCACTCCACTCCCCCTCTTCCTCCGACCCGAAAACCCCCCTCCCGAGTTCCCATCCCCCCTCCTAGGTTCCCCTCCCTCTCCCTGGTTCCCCTCCCCCCTCCCGCGTTCCATAAATGAATTCCCGGCACTATTATTTTTCAAACAGCTCGCGCACCACCTATTGCATTTTTTATGCAAATTTCATAATGCCAGAGTTCACCGTACAATAACGAACACAACAAAAAAATAATTATCTAATTTAGTGCATTCGTTCGGAAGTCATGCGCGTACATACATTTTGGCGGTTCATTTTTATATAAATTTTGTAATGCCAGAGCTCACCAGTAGTTTTATACAAACCTTGTCCTGACAATAACGAATACAACAAAAAATTACCCTATTTGGTGCAGTCGTTCGGAAACTACGCGCGTACATACATTTCGGCGATTCATTTTTATTTATATAGAAGATAATGAAACCATAACTCGTTTCATCTTTTCCATTTTTCTCGGAACATGAACTCCATACTCCAAACAGAACTCATTTTTCTACAGATCCACACACTCATTTAACTTAAATTATTACCATATAGACATTTTTAACTCGACTTTACGTGACATAAAACGAAAACTCACTAAGCAACATGACTCAAACTAGAAAGTTCTATCCCTATATATTCCCGTCCTTTGCCTCTTAATCCGATTCCTATACCTATATTGTAACTAAAAAATAAATTAATTAAGAAAAACACCATTAAAATGCCACACTTTATCATTCACTACCATCAGTGGAAAATTCATATTTGAAATAATTAACACCTTATCATTGTATTATTTTGTAATCTCCAATTTGCTGTCAACTTTCTCTAAAATAAAATAAAAATAAAATAAAAACGAATATTGTTGTATACAACATTTTTCTGAGAAAAAGCTCGATTAGTTCAATATAATTGGGTTAGATCCTTTGCCGATTTACTATCCAACAATATGACTATACCTTACTGTAGAATGTAGCCTTTGCGTTCCATCTTCAGCAGATGTACTCTGGAGGTTGCTGCTGACTGCAGAACGCTGACTCGGGAAGGAGATCTCTCTTGAGAGTCTACTGTTCTAAGTTTCTCACACTATATCTATTAGTTCCCCGCGGTAATGATGAGGCTGGTGCTATTACCAACATAGTATTGAAAAGGGAATTATCTTCACTATCGAATACAGTACGTCAATAGTTATTTACATCAAGGCCCGGTAGCAGGCGATCAAAAGGAAGAAGGGGAGATCTGTAAATACGAAATTTAGAGGGAGCGCGCTAATATTAAAAACACGACTCGTTTAGAATAGAGCAAAAATCTGTTGGGAAATGTATTAAATAGCACTTAAAAAAACACTGTAATTTTTTCATACATATAACTTGTAAAAAATAGAAAAAAAAGTGTTTATAATAATTTTCGGAGCATACTTTGCGATTTTTTCTACAGAGAAAATTTCATATAATTATTGTTTCAGCGTTGCAAATGCCTTTTTTTTAAAATAAAGACAAACATTCCCTGGTTACGAAAACCCAGCAATGTTTGAAAATCTCCTACAACCACCGCAGTAAGCGGAAAATGTTGCTTGTATCGTGATGGAGGATTTAGCCAGCCGAGGAATAGTAAACGCGACGCCCGGGTGGGACTCAAACGCGATGCCCACTCAGCCACTGACCGGTCATGAATATTATATAAATATCATCTTCAAAAATAACTTACATTATTTTAGAAACTTAAAATCTTTGGTGGCGGGTACGGGTACCGCCGCACCTGGAACCATTTATTGGATAACGAACACCTCTACAATAGGTCACCCCAAGTGGTTCACTACGTTTGGTGACTTAGCAGGGGGCCTGGGTTCATTGGGTGAGGTTTGTCTGGGTCTTGGCGGTGGATGCGTCTGCCCACCAGCTGCATGGCAGGCCGGATCGGGAGAGAATGGTTGAGGGAGTTTCTTTGACTTCTCCAGCTGTACTCTCTCGGAACATCGCTTTGCACCGCAGTGGGAGGGATGGATTCATACGTCCGTCGCTCCTGGACTGACCCCCAGATTCCTACCCAACCCAATACCCTTCTACTTCCCAGAACTTCCTCTCTTTCCTCCACACAGCATCACCAAAGATGACATAGGCCTTGAGGGGAATTATTTTCCTCAGGGTCTCCGGTGTGGAGTTAATGTAAAAAAAAATATAACTTGTAAAATAACAAAAAAAACGTGTTTATAACAATTTTTGAAACATACTCTGCGATTTTTTCTATCGAAGGAATTCCGTATAATTATCGTTTCGGTGTGGCAAATGTATAGATATTATCTTAAAACATAACATATACTTTTTTAAGAAGCTTAAAGTGTTTAAATCATTATATTATATTATATTATATTATATATAGTATAAAATGAAGTCGCTCAAAATGTATGTGCGCGTTAATCTTTTAAACTAAGGAAAGGATTTTTAATGCGGTTTTCACCTATAGAGAGTGATTGAAGAGGAATCTTTATTATGTATAATACATGTAAATTATATTAGAGAAAAGCCGAGAAATTCAAAGAAAACATATTTTTGTGCGATTTAAAACGGCTGGCGGGCCGTACTATAGTCACTTTTGAAATTCGTTCTACGGAAGAAATTGGAAAATAGATGTCCTAGAGTAAGTAGGTATTTGATTTTCCCTTTTCAAATATCCAGTGTTGCATTGCAAGCATTGTATAATTTAGTGGCGATGGCTCGAATCGCATTACATAGTATAAAATGAAGTCGCTCAAAATGTATGTGCGCATAGATCTTTTAAACTACGAAACAGATTTTCGTGCGGTTTTCACCAATTGATAGAGTGATTGAAGAGGAATGTTTATATGTATAATACATGTAAATTATAGTAGAGAAAAGCCGAGAAATTCAAATATTCAATTCAGGCAGCGGGCAGCGGGCAGCGGGTAGCTGGCAAGCGGGTGGTGTGGATTTTATAAAGGTTGGGTAATGGCGTTGTGTTTCGTTAGCCACAGCAACGTGTGGCCGGGTCTGCTAGTATGTTATAAAACATTAGAAATTCGGAATGCCGCGGCTTAATGCTTGATTACTTGCCTAACTTGTAGCAAAATAATACCTACCTAAAGATCAACTAAAAATAACTAAATAAATTATCTAATATTATTTGTTTAGTTACAAACAGTTTACACAATGCGTTTTGAAATAAACGAAAACTTGTATTTTTACATATTTACGTGATTAGTCGAAAGTCATGCTGTGAAAAGGTTCTGATTTGTGTGAGAAACTGTCTTATGTGAAAGATTTAAAATGATAAGAACATCTTTTATATTTTATTACACAATTTAAAAAAAAACTTTAGGAAGGAAGTAGGTTTGAGGTGTAGGTCGTTAGATTAGGAAATGGGCAATGAAAATTATATTAACAGCGGACAAATTAATAAAATATAAGACTGTCAAATTGTTTACATAATTTTTATGCCACAGAAACAAATTAAATTATTTAATCTTTATTTAGATACAATTTCAATTTTAACAAATGTATAATTTGGTTGCATGCCAACTCAGAATCAAGTCAACTCAAAACCTCTTTGAAAAGTCATTAAAACGACGACGACCTCCGTAGTCCAGTGGGTAAGACTCTTGACTCACAATCCGGAGGTCGCGGGTTCGAACCCGGCATGCGCAAATAAATTTTATTTGATTAATTTGTGTTATTTCACAATTAATTCACTTAAAATAATATATAGTATATTTGCCCCATGTTCCAGAGTGGAAGATACTATCAGTATCGCCCTGGTGTAAGACCACCATTCAGAATTGAAACGTTGCTTGAAAATGGATTTACCCGTGTTTGATGACCAGATCTGAATAGCCAGGTACTTCCCAACCTTCCTCTTCCCCACCTCCTTCCCCTACCCACTACCCTCAGCCTCACAACATACCCCAATTGGGGATGCCATAGTCTCACTGGCTCCAGACGGGAGCAGTTGAGATTCTTGTGCGGTATTCACTGTAAAAAAAAAAAAAGCTATAAAAAAAACAATTTTAATATAACTAATAACCCTAACCTTAACGTGAACTATTTTACCGATTTTTTGTATATTTTTTCATCACTTTTAATGACTTTTCAAAGGAGGTTCTGAGTTATTTCATTCTGAGTTATCCGGTCACCGTATTATTTGTCTGATTAGATTTATGTAATTGTTAACCTATTTGTATTAACTGAGTTTTTAAAACTGGATTGTTCTCATGTTGTTCATCATTTATTAAATCATTGAAGAAGAAGATAACACTAATAATCAAAACTCTAAACGAACATATGAAAGAGAACAAGACACAGAAAAATGAAAAAGATAATGGTCGCAACGGAATTGAACCCAAAACCTCTGGCCTTACCATTTTCAATGATATATTTCATTGATGGGAATAACCCTCAAAAGGTTCTTATAAAAACAATTTATTTATTTTTTATTTAAACTGATGCATACAACTTTTGTGAAGAATCAATAAATCAGAAACTTGGATATCAGAGAAAATAGAAATGGTCATTGTAAATCAAAATTAATTAGATATCACTTCTATCTAGATATCATATCTAGAACTCATTTCTACGTCTTTAATCTCAGAACATCGCTTTTCAACAAATAAAAAACAACTTGATTCGTCATTCATGTCAAGAATGCGCCAGAGGTGTCGGCTGTTGTGACTCGAACGGCCGATAATTCACTTTCAGTAGCCCACTACGTGTTACGCATCTCTACAGGCAGAATATACGAGCAGAGCAGGCAAATGACAGGTATAGAATGTCCCCAGTAGCCCAGTTAAGTACCAGTTTACAGTTTCTGTATCATTTGCAGTACGTAAGAAATACCGTAAGTATGTAACGCATAAGAAGGAGGACTGCGATGGCAGATGATCGGAATGGTGCGTAAGTAGGTAGTTGATTAAAATGTAACTGGAGCAAAGCATAACTTTATGATGTACAAACAGCGTTTTTGGTTACCAAGGTAACTAATAATTAAGCTTAGAAAATAAAATAATGTGAAAGTAAATAAAATGTTAAAGGAACTAAATTGGCTAACCGTTAAACAGATCCTGACCTTGAATACGATGACATTTATCCATAAAATAGTAAACAACCAGTTACCAAAATACTTATCAAATAAAACTATATACAACAAGGACATTCAAAGACATAACACAAGGACGTGCAAGGAAATCAGGCTACAAAAAAAGGACAAAGCGAATACGCGAAATAGTTTACTGTAAGGGATGAAATTTTATAAAACGCTACCTGAAACTTTAAAGTCCGCACCAATTGGAAGGTTCAAGATGTATTGTAGGAGCTACATCGAACTGGAAAAATGTAGTGTGCGTTGGATGCGATCCCACCACTTTCCCAACGGCGTTATAAGGAAACAAATGGTTTCCTCCTTCACCGCACACGTCAAGAATCTATTTTATTGAATGAAGCTACATTTATTTGAACGAATCTAGACCCTCCAATGTCCATGCATACAGAGTTAGAAAGCAGTATGCAAGTGCTACATGAACATAATTCTAAATAATAATAAATCTGGCAACCCGTAGAATAATTCTTCTGAAATCTACAGAGAAAATATATACAGTATGTCGTACGCCATATGTAATGTTATAATTAATTAGCAGTTTGTAAACTTTAATGTACAAACTACTAAATAAAATATAAAAATAGTCATGGCCAGTATAAAATCCCGGATTCCACAAGTAAATTGTATTTTTTTAATAATTGGAATAACCTGAGTAAAAGCTCAAATTGTAATACCGAACGTTAAAATAATACCGTAGCGTCTGCGTGGTTTAATTTAAAAACCCGGATTCGAACGCATGGCCGCCGCGCCTTACCGTCGCAGTATATACATCCGTGTACATGGATTTTCACACAAGGCTTTCGTTGAAATTCGGTTTCTAATTCAAAAATTCGTCACAAGTTGTCACCACTTTCGTTGGAAAGACGCGTAGGGACGTGCCCTTCCTAGGTATAAGTTCTACGAATTTGCGAACCTGGAGTATCTCCTGGATTTCAAAAGATTGACGGTAATACTCCGTTATATCAAGCGGCTGTATATTACATCTGACGTCATCGCCCGTCCCGGTTACTTTTTCGCGGTGACTAACCATCACTGGTTGACACATTGACAGTGGATACGAGGAACGGGCTAATTTGGAAACCAGTTCTTATTGGATTTACAAAATGATCACCCAGACTAACGAGTTTTTAATTGCCAGTAATATTGATTATTGAAATAATATTAAAAATAAATTAATTCTCAATGTAAAAAAATGACAAGTTATGAGATTCCACAGGAAAAAAACTCATTGTTGTTCACTTACTTTCTCAATAATCACACTTTATTATCTGTTGTTGAAATAAGAGACCTTGGTATTACTTTTGACACTAAATTAACTTTTATTAAACATATTAATAATATATCCGGTAAAGCTATGCAAATGTTGGGATTTATCTTACGAATTTCGAAGGATTTAAAAAATTTTAAAACTGTCAAACCACTTCTCGGGTTAGAAGCCAACTAGAATTTAATTCCACCATTTGGAATCCATATTACAGTACCCATGAATATTCCCTTGAGCGTGTCCAACATAAATTCTTACGTCACATTAATTTTAAATTGGGAATATCAATTGAAAATATTAATTACTTCTCCCTGTTACAACTACTGGGACTTGATACATTAAAAGAAAGAAGAATTTGTTCTGATTTATTTTATTTATTTAAAATTGTTAATAACTTGTTGAACTCTCCTGAACTTCTTTCATTAATATGTTTTCATGTACCGAGTATATCAGTTCGTTACAAATTACCTTACCATTTTAATAATATAGGATCTAATGCTGAATTATATGCCATAATAAATCGCCTGCATATACTTGGTAACAAATATGTTGTTGATGATATGATAAATATTGAAAGATTATCAACATACAAACATTATTTAATTAAAGCTGTTTTTCAGCGCTTCTCAGTTAGATTATAATCTAATATACTTTGCATGTTTATATTCTTCATCAATGTTTATTTCTGGAATTTTTAAATTTATTACTACGTACTTTACGTAGTAATTTTTTAGTTCATAATATCTTGTACACATTCATGTATATGAAGTTTTCTTTTTCTTCATGTTTGTTTTATAATAGCTTACTATTTTTGCTTTATACTGTCACTTCAATATGTGCTCTTTAATTTTTTGTTATTTATTTATTAATTTACGGACAACAGTCCATTAAAAACATAATAATAACACGAATAAAAAAACAGAGATGACAGTGAATGGAGAGCACATAAAAATTAATAGCAATGACAATATAAAAAATAAAAAAGTACATATAGAGACACTATAAGTCAAAGCATGAAAAAGCATTTAAATATTGCGTATCGACTGCCGAAAGTCATTTAGTTTTACACCAAAAAAATCAATGCTTTGACTTGCGTTGACAAATCTCGACATTCTGGATAAGGGAGAATGGTAACCGTAATTAGTAGAATGTTGATTGAGGAACAGCAATTCGGGAAGGGATGTTAAACTGGATGAGTTGTAACAATGCAGGTGTATCAGTAATACTGTTGATAATCATAAATATGCAAATTAGATCAGAGTCCTTTCTACGTTTTTCTAAAGAAGACATGTTTAAAATGTGTTCAATTTCATCATATGAGTACGTGCCTCTTTCAAGACCCAACCTCCAAGCAATTCCTCATAGGAAACGATGTTGAACGGATTCGATGTGACAAATGTGGACAGCATAGAAAGGAGACCAGATGCCACTTGCATATTCAAGGTGAGGGCGAACCAGCGAACAGTAAAGAGTTTTAAGTGTACTTATATGTTTGAAGTCAGAGGTAATTCTATGAATGAAGCCGAGTAGTTTAAGTGATTTATTTACGATATTATTAATGTGATCACGGAAAGAAAGTTTGCAGTCTAGAGTGACCCCAAGGTCCTTGATAGATGTGACAGTAGATAGACAAACACTATTTAGTTTATAATCAAACTGAATAGGTTTTTTGGTTCTATAAAAGGACAAAATTTTGCATTTATCAACATTAAGTTCCATGCAGTTAATTTTACACCAATCGTTAAATGAATCAATATCAAGTTGAAATAGTAAACAGTCAAGGTAGGATTTATTAGTTATATTTTTTTTCTTCTTAACTATGTATATTCTTTCAAATTATTGCAATTCCCATGTAAAATCCGTTAATCGGCGTTAATTCATAATAAATAAATAAATTAATAAATAAACATGGAAATATAAAAAGACGACTTGAACTTTAACTTTTGAACTTTCCTCTTTCCGGGAGTAACACATCTACCAACTCTTTTATTCACCGTCATTTTCAATTAAAACTAAACTAACAATTTCTGCATCTGTTTCTAAATTAATACTATTTGAAAGTTGTTATAAATATAATTTCAATAATGTATTCAAAGTCGTGATGCAAATGGATTCCTTGCATTCTTGAAGTAGGTGAGCGAATTTATGATGAAGAATAAATGCAGAAGCGTCCGCGTAATGGGGCCAAAGCGAACGTGATACATTTCACTCTCGTTGACATTCATCTTTCTTTATCGGAGCTTCCATCGCGCATGTTGATCGTCCCGGGTCCCCGGCCCCCCGGCCCCCTGGCCCCTGTCTCGTCTCGCACTTCCGCAGCCGGCGAAGGCTGAGAAACTGGTTTACTAAGCCAGCCGCTGCTGTGATGGATGGATTGACACTATGGGGTATAAACAGCTTCTCTTATGTCACCTCTGGGAAAACTTATGGCAATTTTATTTTATTTTAACGACTATATAAAATAATTATATATTCAAAATATGATGGTGAAATTAAGTAATAATATTGTATTTCTTAGTCCTCACTAGGGGGTTCTGTGCCGAGGCGGACCAAAGTTATACATATAATTATAGTTTCTTTGTCTTCTATGTCGTTTTTAGTGTCTTCATTGGGGTTTTTTCATTGACCCTTTACAGCCATATTTTTAGTCTTGATTTGTACTCATTAAATTTTTTTATTAGTTTTATGTCTTGGGGAAGGAATTATGGAGATTTTTTGCATGATAAGTGTAGTTTCTTTGTCCGAATGTGGTTTTATAGGGCGGTCTAATAGAGGATTTAGTATTTATGAATAGCTTTAATAATATATTTTTGACCTATATATTCGTTGTACATTTGGTACGTCAAAGTTATTGAAAATTTCAACGAAGGCCTTCTAATGTGTACTTTCAGTATAGTCTTTATGATTCCTCTTTGAATTGTATTCAAGTTGTGTATGTTCTCATGTGTAGCAAATTCCCCATCCTGTAATTCCATATTCAATTCGAGAATGAAATAACACACACAGCTTTTTAAACATTATTTTTCATTATTATATACATATTTTTTATGTTTTACAGTTATTGCCTCCTTCATTTGAACAAGATTCTGAATTGACATTTTTTCAAAAACAACCTTTGAATACAAAACCAATTCTTTTTGTCATTTCCATAGCGAAAATAATGTTCATAACCATCTGCATTGTATTTCCGTAGATACTTGGATTTCACACGGTCTAACATAATTTTGAACCTTTTGCAATTTGTCACTTTGTTTGGTTAGGGTTCTAACTTGTTGTTCCGAGATGTCAAAGTTTGCAGAGATGATTTATCTTAATCTATTTAACAATTTATTATTTTGAGATTTAATCTTATGTAACGTATTTTAGTGTTAAGTATTTTAAGGGAAAATGTTTAATTAGAACGTACCTAGCCCCATCTTCGAATGTCATTAGGGAAATGTAGTTAGACCTTATGAAATGAATTATTATTATTATTATTCCCTAGCTTGTTGCCGAATATGTTCTAAAATGGTATGTATTATCCTATTTAAATATTTTCATTTAATTTTGCGGAAGATTTAATGTTTATTTTTCTGATTCTGATCACAGTAATTTTAATATTTTCGACAGTAGTTATTGTTTTAAAAAATGATCGAAAACTGCACATTTCAAAAAGGTTTCAATTGAAAAAAGTCATTATGACGTAGAAAGCGCTACTGGCTGGCAAGACGGTTGTCACCGGTGACGTTAGCAAGTGTACCGCCAACAACGCCATATTCAAAATAAAAACAAACTTGTTGTTTTGAGAGGTGGATGTGGATACCGCCGCCCCGGGAACCATTTATTAGATAACTAACAGCCCCGCCATAGGTCACCTCAAGTGGTTCAATACTTTGGTGACATAGAAGGGGCGCACGCAGGGCGGGCTCAGACCTGGGGTGAGGTATATATAGGTCTTGGTGGGGGATACGTCTGCCCACCTACTGCGTGACGGCCGGATCGGGAGAGACTGGTTGAGGGAGACCTTTTGATCTCTCCAGCCTCTCTGGATTCATCGCCTTGCACTGCAGTGAGAGGAATGGATTCATTCGTCCTTCCCTCCTGGACACACTGGCCTCCAGATTCCTAACCCACCTCCCATACTTTTTCCTTCCCACAACTTCCTCTTCTTCCTTTCCCTAAAAAGCCCTCCACATTGCATCTTCAAAAATGACATAGGTTCCAAGGGAAATTGTTTTCCTCAGGACCTCCTGTGTGGATCTAATTAAAAAAAAATATATCAAAATGGTACTTTTTGAATCGTTATAGAAATGTCATTATTCAACGAATTCCTTTACAAAAATAATTCCTTCAATAATATTAGTTTTATAAACGAACAGTTTGGTTATTTTGTTAAGGATTGCTCCTTTCTCCAAATTTGGTTCCATAAATGTTGCACCATAATTTGAATTTTGTTTAAGATTGTTTGAATGTCTCAGACTATTTTGGACATCAAATAAAAAAGGTGAAACACAAATTTAAAAAAAATAACTGGTTTGAATTCGAACACTGACAGGATATTCACAATGATAGGATATCCCCTACCGAATTAACTACTCATAGGTAGGTAGGTACCCGGTATTTCTAACGCACAAAGTATCTAGTAAACCTTCAAACGACAGTAATTTATCTCAGGATATCAAATATAAACAATCGAAGTTTGTTATTGTTCCAGCACTCCAAAATCTCGTCCATAATAATAAATCATTCAAAAATCTTATTTGCCTTGAGAGCCAAAACGCAGGTGCTTCTGATAAACAGGTTTATTTTTACTTTTCTGTCGCATTATTAACCGAAACTCGATTGTGTTTTGGACATATGACATTGGGACCGAAAGAATTTTTCCACCATTGACAAAATATCCACTATTATTTTTTTATGGTAGGTACCTGCAGATCCGCTTTTACGTAAGTACCAATTAAAACATTGCTATAGCTGGTCGTTATAAAAACAATTTGAATATCTGGTTGGTAATTAAAATGGTTTATGGGATTTAAGTCCCACCTTTGGGAAGTTGCTCAATTCACAAAATTCTGCAATATTAATAACCGTTTCAAGTCTCACATACTGTATCTATATATTGTGCAATACGCCTGCATATGTGTTGAAAATAAAAAAAGTTATTTTTAAACAAGATTCCCGCTAGACAGGACATGCAATAAGAATGGAATATAACCAACCACCAAATAGACACAGACTAATAATTCTGCAGAATGGAGTGTTTGAAGTATTATTTTTTACTCCTCTGCCACATAGGGAATTGAAGAGAGATGGCAGAAGCAATATGGACGGTCTAAATATGCTTAATTATTTGATGTGAACTTTTGTTTGTTCGTTGGAGATCTGCGGTCGTGCTTGTGGAGGGTCTTTTTAGGGAAAGGAAGGAGAAATGGTTCTGTCAAGGAAAAAGGTATGGGTGATTGGTAGGATTTTGGGGGTCTATGTGTCCAAGAGTATGAAATTATCCCTCTCACTGGGGTGAAATGCGATGGGTCGAGAGAGTCCGGCTGGGGAGGTCAAAAGGTCACTCTCAAGCAGTCTATCCCGATCTGATCCGCCACGCAGTTGGTGGACAAAACGCATCCGCCACCAAAACCAAGATCAATCTCATCCCAAATTTTCTTTGCTTCACCCCATGAACATCCCATGTTAAGTCACCAAACGTAGCGAACCACTTGGGGTTATCAATGCCCATTAAACCATTAGGTACCTACCTCCCAAATTGTAGGCTTTCTAGTAGGCGTTTTGACGGCCGGCGTGGTCTAGCGGTAAGGCTTTTGACTCGCAATCCGAAGGTCGAGGGATCGAATCCCGGCGTGTGCAAATAAATTTTATTTGATTAATTTTTTAATAGTATTAATAATGTTTTCTTATTTTTTTTTTTTTAGAAAATGGAGTCGGGCCATTGCGACTAAGATTTGCGCAGCGTATAATTTATTTTTCAAAATAAGATACGTAGTTTTTTTTTTAAATTTCAATACATTTTTCGTTATGAATAATTATTTATTACGAAAAGAGTATTGGCGTTGGTAAATTTGAAAGGTGGACACTTGATAGATGAAAATAAAATCGAAGGGTCGATTTAAAACAAAACAAAAAATTTGTTCATCAAATTGTGTTTGTTAAAAATGAGTAAGGAAATATTGGCGGACCCTATCTTTTTTAGCTTTCAGCCAATCAGGAGAGAGATTGGAGTTTTATTCCGGTGGCCAATCAGAGTGGCCGCATAGAGACGTAAATACTGTTTAATTCAAATGACGATATCCACTATGAGTAGGAACTTATTTACTTTAAAATTATGATATAAAATAAAAGGAAGTAATCAAAGATGGAATTTTGCAAAAATACCTCAATACCTACATGTATTGGAAATATTTATTCTGTACATTTAACTGAAATTAAATTACATGTGTATTGGTTGATGCAATTATTTTTTTTTGTAAAAATACGTAGGTAACTAGGAACACGGATATATTATGTGTGTTAGTAAGTACTAGGTATGAGAGAACTTTTATGTTATTTTCTGTCCAAATGAAATGCTAAAGTTTTTGTTTTACGCATCGGAAAAAAGCGTAGATAACGTTTCATTTACATTCGGATATACTGGATTTCACAAATTTTTAATTACTTTTTTTTTTACAGATGTGTAGGTACCTACTCAGAATCTGAGTAGGCTACTGCACATAACGACTCAGAATCTTCTGATGATATTGCATATGTTTTTTTTGTAAATATGTGATGAAATTACTAGAAGTTGAATGGGATCATTTTTTTCAAAAATATTACATTTTTATAGCGCTGTTTTGTATTTTGCATCTTTATGATAATCATTCATCGTAGAGGCGGGCATTGGTACCGCCGCCCTGAAACCATTCATTGGATGACCAACTTCTCGACAACACGTGAACCCGAGTAGATCCATTGATTTGAAAATCACTAAAAGTGTGATCTATACGATAGATAAAAGCTGTTTCTCAGTGACGTTTTTCATCAATCATTATATGCACCAATGCACACAATTCTAAGACCCTGTTTTTCGTGCGAAGGTTGATGCTTTTTTAACCCTTACTGTATTAGAACACTAAACTATAATTTGAAGGGCGGGAATGGGTACCCCCGCCCCAGGAAACATTATTGGATAACCATCAGCTCTGACATAGGTCACCCCAAGTGGTTCGCTACGTTTAGTGATTATGTAGGGGTGCCCGGATTCATGGGGTGAGGTTTGTCTAGGTCTTGGAGGCGGATGACCAGGACACACTGAACCCCAGATTTCTACCCACCCCTTAAACCCTTTTCCTTCCCAGAACTCTCCTCCCCTTCTTTTCCTTAAAAAACTCTCCACCCAGCATCTCCAAAGATGACGTGGCCCTGAGGGAAATTATTTTCCTCAGGTTCTCCCGGGTAACTCATGTAAAAAAAAGGATAAATGCCAGGAGTGCAGAACTTAGCAAGGAAAAATATATTAAGAACATGTTTTTTTTCGATTGTTTCTGGCTTTCACCCTCCAAGGGTATTCTAGGTCATCATTTAAGACTGACAGAGAAAGAAAAGGTGAATTTATATGCATTTAATTAAATAAAAATAAAGGTTGAATAGATTTATTTTTCTTTTTCAATAATACGAAATTTTTATCAGTGTCAGATTTCTCGCTTCATCCACATTCAAACATCATCTTAAACACCACTTTTAATCATAAATATCAAAATTAAAAAATTATAAAATCCAAAAAATTAAAATTGCAAAATCCAAAAGATTTTAAATTTCAAAATCCAAAAAAAAATTATCTTTCAAAAATTTCCATTTTCAAAATATTTTGATTTTCAAAAAAATGTTAAAAATGATATACCTACCAGATTTAAAAGTTTTCAATAAAATTTAAATTACTTATCGTTATAGGTACCTGTTCGGACATTTTACATCAGAATAGTTTGATGAGCTCAGTGGGTAGGTACTGAAAGTAGGAACTATTTTTCAAAAAACATTTAATTCATAGAACTTTAGAGTATCCAAGAGGGATATCAAATTACGCGTCTCGACCTGCAAATTCCGAAGAGCTACGCGCAAAAAATTGAGCGGTAAACTAATTGGCCCCTTTTTTGAGAAAAGGCTCTATTGGTTTTTCTAAATTAAATTAAATGATAAACTTTACGTTCACCTCGTTTAATCCACATTCGAACATGAATTTTTCTTCATGTATTTATTTAAACACCCGCTCCTCGCTTCGTCCACGTTCACACGTCAAATCGCATAGTGTTTTAACCCGTTAGTTGCCTCTGCAACGGGCAAAAACCTAGTATACTATATTGCTGTGATATTCCACCAGAGTGGAAGATACTCTTATTATCGCCCTGGTGTAAGACCACAATTCAGAATTTAAACTTGCTTGAAATGGCTTTAGCCGTGTTTGGTGACCAGATCTGAATAGCCAGGTATTTCCCTACGTTCCTCTTCCCCATCTCCTTCCCTTCCCCACTACCTTTAACCTCACAACATATTCCAAATGGGGATGCAATAGACTCACTGGCTTCAGACGGGAGCAGCTGAGACTCTTGGGAGGTATTCATATAAAAAAGGTATATTTTTTTTTAATATGAATGATATTTTTGTAATAATAATAATGTTTGGATGATTTCTACCGCGCCTTTTTCGTGAGAAAATTACTTGAAGGCGCTTTGCAAATTCATTTATTTAATAATAACAATGCTATGAAAAAGGTTTGAGTTATACAACAAACCCATTATTTTGCTCTGTCTCAGAAATGTGTGCTACCACTACTCACCGATGACAAGCATGTTTACAATAAATTACGAACATTCATATTTATCTTTAAAGTAGATAACTTCATGAGGTTTTTTTGGAACATAACATTAGTAATGACTTCATGCCAAATTTAGTGCGCGTAAAATATCAACGGGCGGGCAAGTGCGGAAATCCTATTGCTTGCGTATTTGGATTTCGTTAAACAGAACGTTTACTAATGTAGGTTTAATGATCTTTATTGCAAAGCAATTATTTCTGTTTTTAATAAACTGATCTAAAATATATCTTGCTTACTTCTAAGATTTGATCTGTAGTTCTCTGATAATAATATCCAAGGACTTAAATTAAATACGCAATAGAGATCTGCAGATTACCGAAAAGAAATATCAATAGGAATATTTCAACATCAAGATAAATTATAGAAATGTGTGAATAGACGCTTTTAATAATATCACGTTTATGAAACGGCAACGATACAAAAAGGCAATAAACATACGTTCCTTATTACAATAATGCTGCAGCCCTTTCTAACGCATTACATAATGGTGAGAAAAAAGATGAGACACACAGTGGACTTACTACTTTCCTACAAAGTACTACTTTTTTTCCTTTGGAGGAAACAGACATACGTACATTGACATTGTGTGTCTCACCTTTTGTCTCACCATTATTTAATGGTGTAAGAAAGAACTGCAGTATTATTGTAATGACGACCGTTTATTCCTTTTTGTACCGTCGACGTTCCGTGAACGTGGGAATACTGAAAGCGCCTAATAGTATAGAAATGTTTGAATTGTTAACTAATTATTAACTATATGTATAGCAGTAAGCAGATTGTTTGCAGCAAGCAAAATTCTCAATAAAATTTGCTGCCCACGATATTTTATTTTATTTTGTTTGAAAACCAAGAGTTATAATAATCATTTTTGAAGTAATGGATCTAAGTACAACGGTTGAATATTTAATATTTAATAACTTTCAAGTCTTCAATGTACAGAAACTTTATTCAAAAAATATTTTATTTAAACTGAAAAAAAAACATATATGTATACTCCACTGCCCAACATAAATACTCAACCAGGTCAGTAAGCAATAACATCCTGGTTACTCCCAGTTTGAACACATCTTTTGGACAGAGAAATAATAAATTCCATGCAATAAAATTATACAATGCTCTACCAGATCAAATCAAAAATGTAAAGGAAATGAATGTATTTAAAACAAAAGTAAAAATATGGCTGAGAGATCAAAGTGATAATAAAATTACAAACATCATGAAGACGATAAAAAGACAATCCATAACCAAATACAAATATTTTAAAAAACTACAGGCCACCTCAGAACAGGAAACCACCCTAGTGAGGAGGTCTGTGAAAAAAAAAAAAGAATCTATACTTATAATATATATTATACATACATGTACAAACCTTGTTATTGAAATTAATAATAAATAATAAATAATAAATAAATAAATATTAGATTTGCACTCATGTCTTAATTATTAGTAAATTGCAAAAGAAAAAAATTACAACAGTCTGTAGGATGAGATTGTGGAAGAAAGGGGAAGGAATTTGAAGTACCTTTACAAGTACTGTTTACATGATATTTATTGATTTTAGGATTGAAGTTGTGAGTGGGTGAGTTGAACTCATCGGATTCACTGTGTGATTCTCTGTGTTAAAATGTGTGAAGCGCGGTGAATGAGTGTGTTTTGTTTTTGGTTAGTGTTGAAATTAGCTATTTTTAGCAATTGTAAGCATCCAGAAAATATGAATAGTTTGATTTGTTTCATTTGCTTAAAAAGCTTTGATAATGTCTGGTAGTGCAGCTAGTTAGTTTCAGGATAATAAATCTCTTAAGGAATAACAATGGAAAGACTTTGTTCGATTAATTATATATTTATTTTATATTTAAATATTTTTTTTCGTTTTTGGAATGATTTGGGTTAGGTTGCTATCTACCACTAGATAATTAGTGGTAGTAGGCGGGGGCGGCATAGGCCACGGGGGTAGCTACCTTGATGGTCTGGGCAAGGGGCTCACGACGGACGACCGCGTTGAAACCATTGTGGTCATCAGCGGTGTAGTCGACGGTCCTCTTGTATCCATCAGCATCGACGAGGGAGTAAGATCCCTTCACGACATCTCCAACGCGGGATTCGGACTGGCTCTTGGCGTCTCCGGAGATGGTGTCGGTGACATCGTAGGAGTAGGTGTACTGGGGATTTGAGTCGTATTCGCTCTCGATCTTGGCAACCTTGGCGTAGGCGGGGGCGGCGGCGTAGACCTGAGGGGCGGCGTAGGACACGACCTGAGGAGCGGCGTACTTGGCAACGGGAGCAGCGTAGGATACGATCTGGGGAGCGGCTACCTTAGTGTAGACTTGGGGGGCTGCGTAAGATACGACCTGGGGAGCGGCAACCTTGGCGTAGACCTGAGGGGCGGCGTAAGATACGACCTGGGGAGCGGACACCTTAGCGTAAGCGGGGGCGGCGGCGTAGACCTGAGGAGCAGCGTAAGACACAACCTGGGGGGCGGCGTACTTAGCGACGGGGGCGGCGTAGGACACGACCTGAGGGGCAGCGTACTTGGCGTATGCTACTGGAGCGGAGGCGTAGACCTGGGGAGCGGCATACTGGGCCACGGCGGCGGCGGAGTAAACCTGGGGAGCGGCGTAGACCTGAGGGGCGGCGTACTGGGCGTAGGACAGGGGTGCGGCGTAGGACAGGGCGGGCTGGGCGATGAGACCAGCGCGGGCCACTGCCACGACGGCGGCGAAGAAGAAGACCTTGAAAACAAAAATAATATTTTAAATTGCTGGTTTTATCATATTAATTATGAAAGAGGTTTTAAAATAAACAAAGTACAGAATTAAAACACAATATACAGTAGGTGTAAAAACAAATACTTTACAGTTCTGCATAAATTTGAAGATATTTAGTGAGTTTTTTTAAATTTTAATTGACATCAGAAATTGTCCGTAGTTTAAGGGCCAGTTGTTTCACAGAATTTGAACAATTAATCAAACTTCAGTGTTAATTTTCAAGTTTTGTGAAAGATCTAGTCAAATTCTGTCAGTTCTGTGAAGCAACTGGCCCATAATGATATAATAATAGAACGTTCACTGAACTTGAAAATAATCTTAGAAATTTGATGAATTGCTTAATTTCTGCGAAACAACCCGTCCTTAGTATAAACGAATGCACGCTCTAAAATTGTCGCATTAACAGAAGTTTTTATGAATTTTCGAATATTTTCATGTCAATTTTTATATTTAAAAACTTTAATGTTTAATTCTAAAATTATGAATCTACTTTAAAACTTTGATTGAAGCACAGAACAGATATCACAATTATCAAAAATCACTCGAAATATTAATACCTTGAATGCCATTTTATTGGTTATATCTCGAACAAAGGCGAATACCTTATGATATAGCTCTGATTTAGGCCTGAGTATTTATACTAATTTGTGTTACACTTAAAACCAATAGTTGATTATGTCCGCCACATTTGACATTGCCCGTGAAGGAGTACAGCCTCCTTGGTCAGTTCCGCTCAGGGCTGCCACCAGTAACACGGATGTCAATGTTATAAGGCTTTCGCTATGTGGTAAGCAGAACGAATCAAGAATTCACTAAGCCTGATATTTATTTATTATATATTTTTTTACACCTAAATTAAGCAAGTAATCCGTGAAAAATGACGGGATATAAAATTATGAATGTGATAAAGTAAAATAAAAATTTGAATTTATTGTAGAAAGCAATCACTTTGTGGTTTGACACATTTAATAAAATAAAACTATTTTTGTTTAAAACCAGTATTAATTTGTACACTGAAGATGCTTGAGTAAAGCGAAACCAGTCGGTTCATAAATTAATAAATCTCGTGGTTTTAAACAAAAAGTATTTTATTTTATTAAAAAATTGGAATTTAAAAATTATACTAATTACCCTGGCAGAGCATCGAAATCCGATCCTTGAAATGTAACTACGCTGACCATTACAAAACAAACCAAACCCAGGCTCCACCGAAGCCAGTGTTAAGTTAGCTTCTTAGAAGCTAGACATACTGTACTTAGGAGATAGTTTAATAGTACACAACTCCTGTAAAAATCGCACGTGCGTCCCTCGGTTGAATTCGGCAGTCACCTTTGGTGTCGAGTCCTAAAATACCTGAAAAAAACCGTCGACTCTCTGCAAAAATGGGCGATTTGTTTGATGGACTCGAATTAGCGAAAATGATTCCTTCTGCACCTGTGCACCTGGTAACGCACGCGTGGCATTTGAAATTTGTTTTAAAATTTATTTTAAATTTTTCACTTGAGGACGGGTTGCGTCTACGTTCTTTAGTTCAACAGCTCGGCTGTTGGGCGAATTGCGGCCTCTGAAAATTCCTCCAACAACGTGGGTCACTTCAAGACTCAAATTTACTTCTTCCTTTCCATAAAAAGACCCCCAACACAGTCCATCCCCAAAGAACAAAGGGATGACATAAGGAATGAATAGAAAGTGGCTGCCAACTTTAAATAATTGTTTATTTGTTTTTGTGTTTCGTGAACACCTCACTAGGAATAACCGTTCTCATAATGTTCACGTGTTTTAGTCAAGAGCGTTTGACCAGTCAGGGCCGAAGATTCACATTTCGTCAAAAGATGTTCTTACTATCGTACAGGGCGGTTCCAATGAGAAAGATTAATTATTCTCAGTACAGCTTTTTAAAATTATAACTCAATATCGATTTTATTTCATTCCAAACATGCTTTAATTTATACCTACACCGAAAAATGCTGACAGGCATGATGATAAAACTATTAAAATTATGTACTTTTTGTAATTATTTTTTGATCATAAGTATTTATCATTTTTCAATAATGTCTAAGCAAAATAAGACTGTAAAAAAATCTGAAATATATTAGTTTGTAATTGCGCAAATAAATACACAAACAGTCCAATTTTCGTGAAGCAACACATGTACGTATATATTTTTCAATGATTTTATTGAAACTAAAATTAAAATTCTGAAACATGCGTTTACCAGATAATGTATTGATTTAATTTACTGCATGATTATATGATTTGAAATGGGTGTTATAAAATACAAAATCATTTTTGAAAATTTAACAAATCTGCCAACGACCTACGATATAACCTTATTATACTAAAAATAAACATTTTTTCTCAAAATTTAAAACACAGGTTTACTAGATAAAAGAACAATCTTTCGAAATCAATATATATTTTTTTGTGGAAAAGAGTCAATTCTTTGGTAACACCTTCTTAAAGTGTAATTTTTTTGTTGCCTGATTTGTTTTACTGATTTAACCGTATGGTAATCAGATCTGAAAAGCGAAGTACTTCCCAACCTTCCTCTTTCTCATTTTCTTTCCCGAGTCCCACCGGTCCCGTGCATTTTTGACTCTCGTTCTATAATCACACAAAAAATTAGTAGTGCCACAATAAATAGTGTTTTAGATGAATTGAACAGGTTATAAGTGTCCACCTCCAATATTTAAGGATGTGGGTAGTAAGTAGGTATTATATTTATAAATAAAACTAACACTTAACATAGTAGGCCAGTGCAATTAGCGATCCGCGATCGGAATTATTCCGGTAGTCCCAATTTTTTTATATGTTTTATATACTCATCTCTTGATGTAAAATCTGAGTTTTCGACCTTGGGTCACTTGAGCTTTCGCCGCCATTTTGAAAAAACCAGCCAAAATAGCGCCAAAATCTAGTTTTTCTCAAATATCTCGTTTCCAATAAAAAATTCGGATAAAGTAGCTCTAGAAGTTTAGTAGAAAATAAAATTACCTACAATTTTTATTTGACAAATTTTCTTCTATCTCTAATAAATATTGAGATATGCAGTCGTAAAAATGTGTAAAAGTTTATAAAAACCGGTAAATTTCCGACTTGGTTTGGTTTTTTGTGCGTATCTCTTTTTCAGTATAATTTTGTGAAAAAATTATTGATATGAATTTTGTAGAGAATAAAATTTCATAAAATTAAAAAGACGTAGGTATATGTTTAATGTTTTTGTCGCAATTAGGTATCTAATTCAAAATTTTCACAAAAAAATGTTCAAAAACTAAATCGGAAGAATAGTGTTGGCATAAGGGGGCGTACATTAATTACGTGAGCATAAAAGGAGGGAGGGGGGTTCCAGCAAAATCTCACGTTACTTGAAAAGAATATACGAAATGGCCCCAATTTATCTCATCAAGAGGGGGGGGGGGGGAGGGGTCGAGTTTGGAAGAATAACTGCTCACGTAATTGATGTATGCCCCCTAACTTGATTATAATTTTTTTACACAATTACTGTTAAAATAACATGTAACATACATAACAGCAACATTAACCATCAATGTAATCAAAAAATATAAATAAAATTAATAATTAAGGTACATAGATGTTGTAAAAAAAATATTTTTATAATTAAAAATATATTTTCTTAATGACTATTGACTTTAGTTTCTTATTGCTATATACGGGCCCCGAACAGCTTCAATATAGTCTTCCTATGTCTCATGAGCCGAATTTGTGGCGACTGGGTCACAAATTCCTCGTCATCATCATGAACGAAGGCTTCCGCAGCATTCTCGCGCGAGCTGCCATTATAATGAATACAGATTAGGGAGCATTATTCCAAACCCGACTTTCTACATGTGCACTTTCCAGCGCAACCTTTATTGCATTGCCATGATTTAACGTTCAGCAACGCCTGAGGTGTAGCCTCCTTCATCATTGGTACTGGAGTTAGTAACCCAAAAGTGTCCTTCATCCACCCCCATTCAGTTGGATCTTTATGGTGACCAAGCCAAGCCTGCACTTGCAAGTATGTTCTTGAAGCATGTTGCTGGACTGCATGATGGGTGGTATCCTGGATAAATTGAATGTATTCTTGTTCACTCCTTTGACAAAAAGAATGTACCTACCTTAAATTTTCCAAATTTGATTTCTCATTACCGCCATACAAAAGTGCAAAGAATTGTTCGACAGCGAAAGTGACTGTTTCTCGCTTTGCTTTTGGATCTTGAAATACACGAATAAGTTTTATTCACTGAGTGGTTTTTGAGAAGAATATTACAAAATTTGTATATACCTTGACCAAACGGAGCACCAGTTGTGTCGCAGCCACTTATGGCATGAATGAATAAAAATTTTTCAACTGTTTCATTGTGTTTAAGACATTTGTTGGAGTATAACGCGTTAGGTGATTTTCCTTTACCAACTTTTTGGTAATATACGTTTGGAGGTGAGAGAGCTGTGAGGAGTAGGTACTAACAGTAGGTCGATATCCTGACCAATGATTATGACTGAATCATGTTGAGATGATAACGACTTTGCTGTGGTTATTATGAGAATATCAGCATCCTCTTCAGCTTGTACTGTCGTTATTTGCTATCGTTCAAATGAGGCTATGAGTAGGGAAATAAAACGAAACTTGTTCTTCTCATTTCCCAGAAACTTTTCCTTAGTGCTTTTCTTTTCAACCGACTCCGGGTATCCATCGAATACCACTACTGTATTGGCTCCATAATGATTTTGTGCATACCTGACATATTGCTGAAAAATAATTGAAAAAGGTTGAGTACGACCCCATTCAACATTGTGCAGTAAATATCCCCCTCAACAACGTGTATTTTACTGCTTTCCAGTTCTGTATTATTTGGTAGAGGATTGAACAATGAGTAAAATATGGACTTGGTTCCTTTGCGCATGCCTTCCTCTGAGAAAAGAGACAATGGGACAGGAGATAGTTCATTTTGGAAATATTCTTTAAATTCGATATCACACTTTTTGGCAATACACATACGATGGGATAGCATTAATGGATCCATTGTCACAGTCACATCCTGATTTTTTATGTTGCTGATTACTACCGCAAGAGAAACTATTGCATCCTTACGTGTAGGTTTTAAGTGTTTAAGGTTTCCAAAGTTCTGGTTGATAACTTTAGACAACAAATTTCCCCATCTTTTCAGCCATGTGACAAGTTACTTTGCTATCCCCGATCGTGCCACTGCTTATAGACATAATCACGTATGTTTTAGGAAATGGTTCATGGCAAGTAAACCAATCAATGAGAGTTTGGACGTCTTTATCATCTCTCTTAATTCGTTTAGGCATCATCTCTTATACTTATTACTCTGACGTTCCTGATTCAACCCTGGGGTAACCCCCCACTCTCGTTAATTTATAGTTTTTTTTTACCACATCTATGCATAATTTTATTTATATGTTTTGATAACATTTATTGTTAATGTTGCTGTTATGTTTGTAACATGTTAATTCAACAGTAATTGTTTAAAAATAATAATAATCAAGTTATGTGAACACTGAACATCTGATTCAGTTTTTCACCAAATTTTTGTGAATTTTTTTTATTAGAACCTAGATACGTAATTGCGATAAAGACATTAAACATATACGTACGTCTTTTAAGAAATTTTATTCTCTACAATATTCATATCAATAATTTTTTCACAAAATTGTACTGGAAAAGAGATATGCACAAAAAACCAAACCAAGTCGGGCAATTTACCGGTTTTTATAAACTTATACACATTTTTACGACTACATATCTCGATATTTATTAGAGGTAGAAGAAAATTTTTCAAACAAAAATTGTAGGTAATTTTATGTTCTACTAAAATTGGAAAGCTACTTTATCCAAATTCTTAATCGGAAACGAGATATTTGAGAAAAACTAGATTTTGGCGCGATTTCGGCTGGTTTTTTCAAAATGGCGGCGAAAGCTCAAGTGACCCAAGGTCGAAAACTCAGATTTTACATCAGGAGATGAGTATATAAAACATATAAAAAAATTGGGACTACCGGAATAATTCCGATCGCGACCCCCTTTTTGGCGCTAATTGCACTGGCCTATAGATGAATCGCAATGAAGTAAGATGTAGACCAGTGGTTCTCAACCTTTTTGGGGGTACTGAACCCCCTACCAGTTTCATATGCATTCACCGAACCCTTCTTAAATTGGAAAGCGGGGAGTATCATCAGTGGCGGCGGATTACGGGGGGGGGGGCGTAATGGGAGAAGGATAGGCTATTGTCACAACTATATTTACCACAACGGAGGGGGGGGGGGGAGGGGGGCGCAATGGGATAATATGGGGCAGGATGGGATACGGGAGAGTGACAATATTATTCGTAATTTTTTTTCGGGCTGTGTCTTGTTCTGCCGAACCCCTGAGACTGACTCACCGAACCCTTGGGTTGGATCGAACGCAGGTTGAGAACCACTGATGTAGGCAGTAATTTTCGTCTATTTTGAACGTCAAGTGTGCAAAATTTCACCAAGAAATGACAAAATTCTGCTTTCTTAGATGCAAAAAGGAACTTCCTCTTGTTTTAAAATTCAATCGTACAAATTTTCTATGATCTCGAATAAAACCGTAGATTTGTATAAAAAATCTTATTTACATAAAAGAGACTTATTTGACTTATTTTAACCGGTGATTCCTGCCGTAATTTGGTAGTTGAAACGAAATTTTAGTCTCCGGTGACATTTTTGATTTAATTTTTTTCAATTAGGTTCAGGGTGAGGGGTTGGGCGTTTAGTCTGAGCTGAGTGACCGGTGATGACTGGAAATTTTGTTGCTCTTTGGTTTTGAAGAAATAAAAATATGAAAAAAAAAAACATTAAAAAATCGCGACCCCTTAAGTATATTATACAGGGTGTTGTTAAGGGGCGTATTTGAAATTCTAACCGGTGATTCCTGACATTATTTGGAGTTAAAAAATGTGAAACAATTTTCGGACAAAAAAATATATATTTCATTTTTCAGTTCAACCACAACTATATATTATGCTGATTCCAGAGAGGTGTGACTGTTGGCTAATATCTAATAAATTATTATTTTTTAATATGATTTTCTCAATGTTATATTTTGCATTAGTCGGAAGAACACTCGAATATGCCTTGACAATTTGGAACCCACAATATAAAGTATACATAGATAGCATATAAATTATTCAAAACAAATGTATAAAATATCTAACCTTCAAATTCAGTTCAGTTCATTTTTTAAAAAGAGAGCATCATGTCAATAATATAAACTGTTCAATGGGCATACATATCCCTTCACACATCACCACTTCTCACATCTATAAACATACTCACACATACACAATACACGCATACCTACCCACTACGCACATCACCCGGTAATTACTAAATATACGTACCATTAATAAGACACTACAAAGAAACATATCTTAGGTACCCACCATAAAATATTACTTAATATCTGTAAATATTATCATCACTGTAACCAATGTACTGCTTGTTTCTATATAAGTAAATAAATAAGACGTTGGAAGCTTAATTTTATTGAACAACAACTTTAAATTAATTTTTTTCATATATTACGAGGGGTTCATGCAAGGTTATTTGTAATCAAAAATACCAAACAAGTTGTAGTCCAATTCTTAACCCTTTAATATTTTTTTTTTCGAATGAAACTTCTTCGGGAAGGTTTTCACTTTGTGATGGCATTATTTATTTTAATGAAAAGACAAATAACTTTGTTTACATCACTTTTATTTGTATCATTTATTTGTTTCAGGATCAAATTTAATGATGATGTGAACATCGTTCACGAAACATGTAGATTGTGTACAAATAAAAGTGACGTAAACAAAGTTATTTGTCTTTTCATTAAAAAAAAACTTTAATATTTAATATAGTACGGCAAAAAATACCCGGCACAATATGGGTATTGAACCTGTATACCAAAAAGCACTGGTATTTTTACTCTCAAGGTAAATAGATTTTTTGATTGATTTATTATTATGCACGAGATTTTAGAGTACTGGAACAACAAACTTCGATTGTTTATATTTCATATCCTGAGAAAAGTTTATGTCGTCTGAAGGTTTACCAGTTACTGTGTATGTTAGAGGTTCCTATTCACCTATGAATACTTAAACAGGTTGGGGATTTCCTATCATTGTAAATGACAGTTCGATTTCAAACCAGAATTTTATATTTAAATGCTTTAACTTTTGTGCACAATGTTCAAAATAGTCTGAAATGTTCAAATTAAAATTAAATCCAAAATCTAGTTCATTGAGTATATTGGAATCAAATACTGAAGATGGAGCAATAGCTACTTACCCAAAGAACCACAATGCTCATATATAATCGAAAATCAACTCACAACGGCGTTACCAATGGTTGATACATATTTGGACAAGGTTCTAACTTCTCTTGGACAGACATCGATACTTTAGTTGGACAAGGTTCTACCTTTACCTTGTTCTGAGATATAAGGTGTCAAAGTTTGCAAAGACGATTTCTTATTATCTATTTACCAACTTCTGATTTTGATGTTCAATCTCGTGTTAAGTAATTTAATTAGTAACATATTTTAAAGGAAAATATTTAAGTAATTAGGACTTCTACTTTCCATTTGAACATAAATTATTTTGGATATAGAAATGAGCCAAAGGAGTGGGTTTGCTTCCAAAGGTCATTTAAAAAAAACAGTTAGAATATTGTCAAATTGAGCTGAAAAATGATGAGATAAAGTAGCAGTCTTTGAAGTAAAATTCTGCCAAAATTATTTGGTTTAAAATGGATCTTACAGGTTAAAGTAGATGCTCGAACTTGAAAACCGAAGAGATCATAAAACCATTTTAGGGTTATGCAGGCATCCAGAAAATGGGTATTACATTCAAAGGTCATTTTAAAAAAAAATTCTTTCGGAAAATTGCCCAAATGAGGTGACGCAATGGTACCTCATGCAAAATGATGAGATAAACTAGCGGTCTTAGATGTAAAATTCCACTAAAAATTATTTGATGTAGCAAAAATATTGAAACCTAACTAAGAACTTGAAAACCTAATAGATCATTATATGACAGATTAAGATTCGGTAGGCTTCCAGAAAACTTAAGTATTTTTGTATGTTTCATTATTTCACAATAAGAAAATACAGGAACATTTGAAGGAACATCAATGAAAAGGCTTTGTTCGATTAATTTTATATTTATTTATTTAAATATTTTTTTCGTTTTTTGGAATGATTTGGGTTAGGGTGCTATCTATCACTAGATAATTAGTGGTAGTAGGCGGGGGCGGCGTATGCCACGGGGGCGGCTACCTTGACGGCATGGGCGAGGGGCTCACGACGGACGACCGCGTTGAAACCATTGTGGTCATCAGCGGTGTAGTCGACGGTCCTCTTGTATCCATCAGCATCGACGAGGGAGTAAGATCCCTTCACGACATCTCCAACGCGAGATTCGGTCTGGCTCTTGGCGTCTCCGGAGATGGTGTCGGTGACATCGTAGGAGTAGGTGTACTGGGGGTTGGAGTCGTATTCGCTCTCGATCTTGGCAACCTTGGCGTAGGCGGGGGCGGCAGCGTAGACCTGAGGGGCGGCGTAGGACACGACCTGAGGAGCGGCGTACTTGGCGACGGGAGCGGCGTAGGATACGATCTGGGGAGCGGCTACCTTAGCGTAGACCTGGGGGGCGGCGTAGGATACGACCTGAGGAGCGGACACTTTAGCGTAAGCGGGAGCGGCGGCGTAGACCTGAGGGGCAGCGTAGGATACGACCTGGGGGGTGGCAACCTTAGCGTAGACCTGAGGGGCGGCGTAAGACACGACCTGGGGAGCGGACACCTTAGCGTAAGCGGGGGCGGCGGCGTAGACCTGAGGAGCGGCGTAAGACACGACCTGAGGGGCGGCGTACTTGGCGTAGGCTACGGGAGCGGATGCGTACTGGGCCACGGGTGCGGCGGAGTAGACCTGGGGGGCTGCGTAGACCTGAGGGGCGGCGTACTTGGCGTAGGACAGGGGGGCGGCGTAGGACAGGGGGGCGGAGTAGGACAGGGCGGGCTGGGCGATGAGACCAGCGCGAGCCACAGCCACGACGGCGGCGAAGAAGAAGACCTTGAAAACAAAATAACATTTTTAATTATGAGTTTCAAGAGAATTATTAATAAAGGGGATCTAAAATAAAGAAAGCAATTAATGATTAAAACAACAATTATAACACCATACATATAAATTTAACACGCATACGTATAAGTAGTTTATGACGGTTAAACTTGGAAGATATTGAAGAAATTTCATAGACATTTTATTGAGAACAACATTTTCAATAGTTTTCGAATTTACTATAGTAAAGCGCTTAAGCGCTGTAAAATTGTCAAAATTAACAAGAAGATTTGATGAATTTTAGAAAATCTTAATATCCGTTGATAAAAGTGTATCTACTGCCGGCCATATATTTAAAAACTCGTAGAATTTAGTGTTAAACTTTAAAAAGTAAGTTATTTATCCACTTTGAAACTTTTTAAAACTTTTATTAAAGCACTGAACAGATTAGAAATATGTCATATAAATTATTAAAAAGCACTTGAAATATACCTTGAATGCCATTTTATTGGTTATATCTCGAACAAAGGCGAATACCTTATGATTATGCTCTGATTTCGGCTTGAGTATTTATACAAATTTGTGCTACACTTAAAACCAATAGTTGATTATGTCCGCCACATTTGACATTGCCCGTGAAGGAGTTCAGCCTCCTTGGTCAGTTCCGCTCAGGGCTGCCAACAGTATCACGGATGTTATAAGGCTTTAGCTATGCGGTAAGCAGAACCAATCAAGATTTCACAAGGCGGGCATGATATTTGTTTATTTATATAACACGTTTTTTTCTCTATTCAGTTTACAAGTAAATTATACAAATATAATGAAAATAATATTGCAAGATTTTTATATCGTTTAGTGCAATTTAGGACTGAATGTTTACTTACTATAAAATTTTAATTTAATGTTTTTTTATAACCTTATCGTGCGTTCAGTTTACAGGTGAATGAAAGATTAGTAAAACATCCAACGTCATTAAAGAGTGTAAAATAATTAGTAATTGCATGCAAATAGTATTAACATTTCAAATTTTGTTTTGCCCTTGGTACCTATATTTTCTCTGTATACCCATTTGGAAACATCTAGTTATGTTATTAATTAAAAAGTTACTCTAAATTTGCCAACCACATTTTAGAAACAAAACATTATTTTGATATAAATAAAGGATTTAAATTTTTATACGTACAAACACAACGCGTTTACAATTGGATAATTTAGAAATTTCAGAATTTAGAAAAAGTGTTAATAGTCATTTAAATATTTTTAAAAACCAATTTTTTTTTTAAAATAGCCTTCTCTTAAATTTATTTTTGTAAAAACTTACCTTTGTAATAATTTATTTTATCTTCCTACTATTTTGTTACTTTTAAAAGTTTTTATTATATAAATGCAATTTTTACACATTCTAAAACAATTTTTACATTTTATATTATAAAGTTGTTTTTTTAATGATATTTTTAAATAATTAATCACCCCTCCATTTAATATTTTGTCTGCAGTTCTTATTTATCTGCACTTGTTGGTCTTTGTTATTTTTTTAATATTAATCATATCTTGACGAAGAAAACGTAATTTTCGAAACATATTGATAATATTAATAATTTACAAAGTTATTTCTTTACAATAAATCAATAATGACGCCACAAAGTGTATTTTCGAAGTTTGATTTTTTTATCGTATTTCCTAAACAGACTGCACGTATAACCGAAGTCGTATAAGTCGAATCTTGTTTTCGGTCATACAGCCTACCGCGTGCTCTTTCGTGGACTCGTAATTATTGTTAGTAAAATATTTGTAAAGCCATAGGATATATATAGGATTTCCACTAAGACGCCTGCAGATATAAGTATTTCGTCTTCGGTTGTAGGGCCGTATATTCTCTTTGCATACTTGCTTGAATACATAATCTTTTAGGGGATCAACTGTGCGAGAGGTCAACTCTCCGGCGAATCAACTGACTGGAGGATCAACTATCGGCGGGTCAATTGTCGTCGGATCAATTATTGTCGGGTCACTCTGTAAACTGTTTGCACGATAACAGAAATAAATAAATTTAAAAAATATAATTAAACATTCTATAATGTTGGCTTGTTAACCTTAAATATCTAAATAAATGCTATAAAAACTAGACGGCGTCATAATTATACACGTGTACGAGTATATTGCAAATGAAGCAATCCAATCAGAATCATTGTTACGATGCACGAATAAACCCCTGCAAATTACTCACCTACGCCCCTGCAAATTACTCGGCTGTTACGATGCACGAATAGACCCCTACAAATTACTCACCTACGCCCCTGCAAATTACTCGGCTTCCTTTCCGCTAGCTTGCCGTGCGCCAACGGCGGTTGTAGTCAGCCGCCGCCCGGCATTCTGTCCCCGAGCTCGCCTCAAGCGCACGTGTACCGTGAACCGTTCTGCACTGTTCCAGAACATTCCACGAAGCCGCCATGGCGATTGTTATTTCGCCTAGTGACGGGCGGGAATGCCAAGCCCGGTTAAATTCCCTTTCACCACACCGATCTCCAAGCCGCCGGTTGCAGTGAGTACCATGAGCTATTAATCCCACTTGCGTGTGTTCCTTGTAAATTCAACGCGACGATAAATGACCGCCCCCCAGAGAGATTTTAGGGCCAAATGCACCCGAATTAGATAGGATTGTTGATGCTACCCTGTTCTAACCTTGCCTGCATTATGTACCATTGTTGTTTATGAAAGAATTCTACCCAATACAACTGTTATTTACCGTAGCCACTTGTTTCACTGTCTCCCCCTGCCCGTAGGATTTGAGCTTATTTCAGGGATGCGCCACAAACGCCTCAGAGATCCTACCACCCTGATGATGGTCTCCCCCGCTCTGCTGACCTTTCTGAGCTAGTCTGTCGGCAGAAGGTAGGCACCTCAGGTAGGTGAACTTGGCATCATGTAGGTACAAATATATACTTTTTATGTTATTAGAAAATATAAATAAAATCTTTAATCAAATAGCACAGCCCTAACAGTGCTCGCGTTCTAACGAATCATTTCTTAATCTATGTTTTAAATCGTAGATAATTACGAATTTGCAAGGCGGACCCTCCCGCGGACATCGATCGGGCGACCTTCGGAATTGGAGGTACTATCTTACTCACCAAGCCGCCACATGGACCTGCCGCCACACTCCACAACTCCACACGCCACCCACTCGGCTAATGGCCGCACTATTTGATTTTTGATCGATAGCCCACTTCACAATGGAATTATGATTAATACAAATTTACTTCCGGGCTGTCTCGAAATGCTTTCAATTTTATTTTTATTGACAGATTTATTTTTATATTTTAATGTAGGTATTGGTTTCAATTGTAAAGCACTTATCTTTGACGCGTTGTGTTTTTTAAATGATAATCTAGGTTCATAGCGATCAAAAGTTTTTGGATTGATTTCTACACCGGATAAGCTGTATTTTTATTTTGACGAAAGTACTATGAATCAGAAGTTCAAGGCCAATCTAACAGAAATGAACAAGTTTGGAAAAGGGACGCTTAGATGACTTATTTATGTATTATGCAAAAACAGTTTAAATACGAATACACGGTTACATGTTTGACTAAAAAGGTTGTATATATCTACATACATATAATTAAAAGTTAAAGGTTACTTCGTGCTTAAACTTCTTGAAAGACATGAAGGCATCAGCATTGGTAGGTGAGTTCTGCATATGGGAAGAATGGGAAGTGTTGGCGGCCTCACGTGAAATTATCTGGGACGTAGAATCCCGTTTAGCCAGAATGTCTGGTATTGCTAAGAAATCGTTTAGAAGCTTATAAGCCGTCAGCAGTAATGCGACATCCCTCCTAGAACTAAGGCTGCAGATACTTAGCATTCCCGGGATAAATGCTGTTGGCATTTTTTACATTAGCTCCACACAGGAGGCCCAGAGAACAATAATTTTCCTCAGGGCCTATGTCATATTTAGGGATGCGGTGTTGAGGGTCTTTTTAAGGAGAGGAAGTTCTGGGAAGGAAAAAGTTGGGTGGGTAGGAATAAAGGGTTCAGTGTGCCCAGATCATCCGCCGTCAGATCGAGACAAACCTCACCCCATGAACCCGGGCATACCTGCTAAGTCACCAAACCTAGCGAACCACCTAGGGTGACCTATGGCAGAGGTGTTGGTTATCCAATAAATGGTTCCCGGGGCAGCGGTACCCATTCCCGCCTCCCAAGTTGAAATGAATAATTGGATTTATGTGTAAAAACCCAACTCTCTCTTGTAGAGGTATCATAAACATTTCTTTTGGATTTTCTCGATCGTTATTCCATAGACGGTATCCTATGACTCTGGCCCCGGTACCTGAGATCCACTCTCGAGAATGCTACGCACTAAGCTAAACTCAAACAGCCTTTTGACAATAAGGCTGGTCAACTCCTTTGAATTGTGTTTGACAAAACCCAACATCCTTGTAGTTGATTTGCACCTGCGTATGTAGAGCGGTGTGTCAAGAGAATATATAACGTGCAAGTGGATGAAAGAAATCGGGGAGGTTCCAGAAAGACACATAGGATTAAAAAAAGAATATGTAAGAATGTGAAATAATGCGGATGGGTGTCGAGACTGAATTTTATCGTGTTACGTCCTCTCTGCCCAACTCTTGCTAATTATAAATACAAATTTAATTAACAGGTATACAAATAAACAAAATAAATCAGTTGTGTAAGATTAAGCCAACATATTAATCAATTATTATCTCTGTCACAAACTCCAAGAAACCCTCGCACATTCACCTAGCGGCAAAAGCAAGTAAAATAAAAATTACATCAGATTTTCCAATAGCAACGGCCTTCATAATTGGCAAAACTAATCCAACCATAGTGCATCGTAATATGACCCACATAAGTAGAGCAATAAAACTACTCTCGATAGATTTGAAAGATCGCATAAATTATTGTCGTAAAAGCTCAACGCTCTTTGGCGTGGCTCAAATGATGGCCTCATTACATCAGACTTTAGTAACTTCTACCCTCGTGCAAAGCATAGTGCCTAGCCTTCGTTCAAAATGGAGCAAGAATGATGTAATTCTATTTGACAAAACTCATATCTTTAATGAAAATTAATGGTATACTCGTAGATCTGAGTTTTGTCATTACTTACTTTGTATTAGAACAGTAACAAATAAAACTTTCACCCGTTTAGGAAATATAATATACACGGTTTACACATCATTTCCTTTTGGAATAGAGTAAGTTGTAATTAAACAATTTCGTCCTTCGAAAACATCACCAAACAAAGACAAACTTAACTAAATATTTATGCGACATCAAACAACAAATATCGATCGAATGGTGACTTATTTAAAAACCAGAGTCACCAAAGTGAAAAATATGGGAAAGTTGTTTTTTAACACAAGAATTTTACGGAGAAGTTTGAGGGAAAGAAGACGTCTGGAAAACTGGCAAAGTGTTAGCGAAAGGCTTGTGATCGATTGACGATTAGAGCAATTGTAAAAATTATACATAATGACTTGTGAATGATAAGCAGGAATAAGATTAGATGAATTATCATATTTTTATATAAAAAAAACTTGGATTGGTGTCTTAGTATTTGCAACTTACTAAATATAATGCTAGAAGTTCTTATGTCGTATTTGTAAATCGCTCAGGAATGAAGATTGTTTATCATTTTCTAAGCGTGGAAACACTAAATAAATATTTTGATTTCTATATTAGATAGGCTACAATTCTATCAATCCAGAGCACTTGACATTTGTTTTCATAGCATTCAAATAATGGTCGATTTAAAGTACTTTCGGGTACCTAAATCTATGTACCAAAATAACGTAGGCACTTCTAGCATTAACCCCCAGATATATAAGGAGTATAAGTCAGTTGCAGGTACTTAGCAGGTAGAATTCTTTGTTTCAATTGTTGATAAAGGTATGTATCTCTATAATTTCTGTAAAAATTAAAAATATAACAAAGATTTTATGTACAATTTGAAAAATCCAGTTGAATAAATTTTAAAACAGAAATATAATTTTCTTAATCATTTACTTCCAAAAAAATCCATAAAAGAAATAGTTAAAAAAATGTCGAAGTAAAACATATTAATAACCTATGTTAGTTATTGATGCTTGATCTTAAGCAGGTCTTGAATTACATCAGAATTCTACCTTTCATTTTAGAAGCTTTGAAACATCTGTTATAAATTTTCCTAAACAGGAGAATTCATGGATTATTTTCTTACTTTCCTTGTAGATATAATAATAATAAAATTTATAACATCCACTTTTCATGCTCATTTAAATGTAATATTAGAATTATTCCCACTGCATCAGCATAATATTTCATCAGCAATTTACAAATAGAAAATACAACTCTAACACATGGAATCATAATCGTCGATTTCAAACCTTAACAAAATTATATGACAATAAATGAATGACCTCTAAAATGCAATTAAAAAACAACAGAGTATGCAATTCACACGCGGTAGAAGTGAAACCTTCACAAAACTAAAGTAGACAAGAGTGGGAAGGCTACGAAGCACAAAAAGTAGACCGATTATACTATCTCATTATTTCGCAGGCTAAATCCTTTAGATGTATGTGTTTGTCTCCTTTTAGTGTCGCTATTTTTCGTTTCATCGAGTTTCAAATCACAACGCCGCTAAAGAAGTTTTCACTTCAAAAAACAGAGTGTGCAAGTGAAACCTTCAGAAAACTAAAGCAGAAAAGAGTGGGAAGGCTACGAAGCACCGCACAAAGAGGAGACCGATTATATTACCATCTTATATTGTCGCAGGCTAAATCTTATAGATGTATGTGTTTATCTCTTTTTAGTGGCGCTATTTTTCGTTTCATCGAGTTTCAAAAAAGTTTTCACTTCAAAGCTTCCATTCGTCCATTCTTCGTCAATCTGTCGAATATGATAGTAAAATTTCATCAGATTTTCAGCCTTCGGAGGTGTGGCCCATGTGCAGTTTAGATGTTGTATAACACTATTCAGTCATATTGCTGAAACTAGACCAACCAACGTAATATCGGTCACACTGCCGGTCTTGCAAACTCCTCGGCTAAAGCATGCCGCACACGTAAATCTGGCATTTCCTTTGCAAATATTTAAATTAGAGCAGTATCCGATCACACTTTCCGAACGACATTATATAACATTCCGATCCGATGAATATCACGTCGGATGAATTCACACCTTGTGCGTTAGTTTAAAAATAGACCTTACAAGGATTTAAGGCGGTGACAGTTTTGGCTCTAGGCCCAAATATGTCAGGACTGAAACCTGGCGAAGTGCTGAAAAAATATTTTAAAATTAAGTACCTACATTATTTCTTTACACTAAGCTATAATTTATTTGTAATTTAATCCTGGCAAGACGATTATACTGCTGTAACATAGGATAAAGTACGAGGGCTGTCCGTAAAATAAGGTCTCCAAGGTGCTGTAGTCACGTGGAGCGATTTTACGGGCGATCGGGCAACACTGGCGTGTAGCCTGGTTCCCCCACCCAAAATGCCCATAAAGCTGCACAGCGAAATTCACATCTGGCGGGTGCGGTGAGCAGAAGCTCCATCGCGAACGGCTGCCACGCCGAGACTAAGCGTCCCAGAGAGTGCAGCGTGGTGGGCATTTGGCGTGGGGGAACAAGGCTACACTACAGTGTTGTCGAATCGCGCATAAAATCGTTCCTCGCGATCGCAGCACCTTGGAGACCTTATTTTACGGATAGCCCTATATAAATATGCATCCGACTTTGCAGAACAGACGTGTTGGCTCAACATAGCATGGATTATGCTGCTGTTAAACAACATGTCTCTTGATATCTTCAACATAAATCTAGAATGTTTGAAGAGATATGCAAATAATGTCTCTTAATTTATTTCGTGCTTTCTATAGCTTTCATATCATTTTCCTATATTTAGGTTCAAGAACTTTTTTTATACATTAGCTCCGTTAGTTTTACATTAGCTCCTTACAGAGGAGGCTGCGTAAAGCGTCTTTTTAGGGATAAGAAGGAGAGGAATTTCTGGGAAGGAAAATATTTGAGTGATGGGTAGGAATAGTATAGGACTGTCGAGAAAATTCCGGCTGGAGAGGTTTAGGTTAAGTCAAGGTAGGTAAATTGGTTAGTCAAGGTAGGTAAGGGAACGTACCCATACTACGTGACACTTTAAGGGGGGGGGGGGGGGGTCTTCAAAAGGTCACGCTCCATACAAATGAGCGGCGAGTTCCTTAGGATTTTGGTCACCGGGGGGGGGGAGGGGTTAAAAATTGCAAAAAGTTGGTCACGTAGTTTGGGTACGTTCCCTAAATTGAATAGGTCTCCCTTAAATAATCTCTCCCGATCAGGTCCGCCACATAGGTGGGCAAACAGCCACAGCATTGGATGCCAAGACCTAGACAAACCTCACCCCTTGAATAAGGGCACCCCTGCTAAGTCACCAAATATAGCGAACCACTTGGAATGACCTATATCAGACCTTGAAAGTAGGGAATTTAGTACACAGTTTCAATAATAAGGCTAGATTTCTACTTCTTTTCTGTTTTCACAAGTGCTCTTGAGTGATTATTGTTCCTTACCTGTTTTTATCATAATCTTGCAGTTAATGAGTTTTCCATTCGGAGGCTTCTTCCAAATTGACAATGTAATTGTTCCTTGGTCGTTTTTCGGGCCATATTTCCGACAGATCATTCAATTGGCCACGATTCATCATATTATCTGGTATCCTGTCGTTTGGCTTTTCTTCAACACGCTCATAACACCTTACAATTATTTTTGTCTCAACCACAATTATTTTTTAGAGATTGTGGTTCATTATTTCTTAAGAAAGAAGGATAAGAAAAGATGTTTTCGAGTTGCATAATTTAATTATATTTTATTTTCTTAAATGTGTAATTATTTAATCGATTTTGTTTATTCGTAGATAACGTCATCAAGGTTGGAGGCAGTTCGAGCGGAGTAGGATAGAGGAGAAGAATACGTCTTAGCAACGGGGGCACCGTAAGACAGGGGGGCAGAGTAGGCGGGGGCAGCTAAGTTAGCTGCAGGGGCGGTGTAGTATTGGGCTTGGGAGTTGTAGTTCTGAGGAGTAGCGACCTTGGCTACGGTAGCAGTGAAGGTTTGAGGGGCTGCGCTAGCCTGGGGAGCGGAGTAAGTTTCGGCAGCGTAAGCCTGAGGGGCGGAGTAAGTCTGAGCAGCGTAAGCCTGGGGAGCGGAGTCAGCCTGGGCGGCGTAAGCCTGAGGAGTGGAGTAAGCCTGGGCGGCATAAGTCTGGGGAGTGGAATAAGCCCGAGGAGCGGGGTAAGCCTGAGCAGCATAGGTCTGGGGAGCGGAATAAGCCTTGCGAGCGGAGTAAGCCTGTGCGGCGTAAGTTTGAGGAGCGGAATAAGTCTGGGGAGCGGGGTAAGCTACTGGAGCGGCAACCTTGGCGATAGGGGCTGCGTACGATGCTTGAGAGTAAGCCACAGGGGTAGCAACTTGCTGCACTGGGGTGGCGTAAGCCTGAGGAGCAGCGTAAGTTTGAGGAGCGGAATAAGTCTGGGGAGCGGGGTAAGCTACTGGAGCGGCAACCTTGGCGATAGGGGCTGCGTACGATGCTTGGGAGTAAGCCACAGGGGTAGCAACTTGCTGCACTGGGGTGGCGTAAGCCTGAGGAGCAGCGTAAGCTTGAGGAGCGGCGTAAGCTTGAGGGGCGGAGTATGTCGCGGGAGCGACAACCTGGGGAACGGGAGCGATATAGGCCACGGGGGCGGCAACCTGGGCAACAGGGGCGGCATAAGCTACAGGGGCAACTTTCACAATAGGCTCCCTGCTGACAACAGCATTGAATCCATTCTGGGGATCAGCGGTATAATCAACAGTCCTCTTGAATCCATCAGCATCCACAAGAGAGTAAGATCCCTTCACGACATCTCCAACTCTAGACTCAGTCTGGCTCTTGGAATCTCCAGAAAGCGTATCGGTAACATCGTAAGAGTAAGTATACTGAGGGTTAGGGTCGTATTCAGCATCCTTATCAACAACGGGGGTAGCGTAAGTCAAGGGTTGCGCAACTTGGGCCACTGGAGCGGCGTAGGCAAGAGGTGCGGCAACCTTAGCGGTGGGGGAAGCGTAAGCCACCTGGGCGGCGTAAGGGTCCGGGGTCACCAGGTTGGAGACGGGGGCGGCGTAAGCGAGGGGGGCGGCATATCCCAAGGATGAGTATCCCAACCCGGGCTGGGAGATGAGCCCTGCGCGGACTACTGCCACCATGGCGGCGAAGCACAACACCTGAAAAAGAACGACTGTAAGTTATAATGACGATCCGAGCAGATAAAAAAAGAAGACCTCTCATAAAATTTGAGGTGGGTTTGCAAAATACAGGGATAGAGAAAGTGATAGATTCTAATATTATGTTATAATATCATTCCTCGCCAACCTTTTACCTCTATCATTTTGCTTGATATTTTGTTAATGTCAATTTTGAATCAATATTTTTAATGGTTTTAACGATATTATTGTGATTTACTTTTGGGGTGTTACGCCGCCGTGTTCCTCCCTCATTAGCTAACGTTTCGGACAACATTAATAGCACTGAAATATCGACCGTTGGAGGATCGGAGAGTGTAGCAAGGTATCAAACACACACTTTACAACTATATACACATCTGCCCTGATGATGGACATTGTAATGCTCTTCGAAACGTCACTTAAGGAAGAAAGCGCAACACTATTAACGCAATAATATTTGTTACAAATTCATATTTGATTTCTATCATTTTACAGTAATAATAATTTAAAAAAGTAATAACAATAATAATATTACTGGCATTATACCTAGCTCTCTCATTCAAAATTTAGGCAGATTAGATTTGTCAAAGAATTTATACACAAAATGCAAAAATTAGTCATTTTAAATACATGTAGAATTACAAAAGATTTTTTAAATATTTATATTGAGGGATCAGTAGGATTTACAGGTCCAATTAGGAGTTCCACCGAGCCGAACCCTCTGATATGAAAATATCTGGAGTCGGTGAATTATTTTCCCATTTGGTCTCTGGTAGGTTGAAATGTCGTTCTTGTATTATTTTGTATTTATTATACTTAAATACTGCAATTGCATAGCGTGGATTGACAAGATGATCATTTGCGGAAAAGTGCCTGAAAGGGTTAAGTTTTTCCTGTGGGAAAGATTTAACCAGGACATAAAATCTGAAATAACTTATACACAACGTAATACAATTATAATAAATTAACAAATACATATACCTAACTAAAAATTCATGTTAAATATGTAGAAAAAAGTAAGCAATATGGAAAGAAAAGAAATACATAGTTACAAGTTCATGTGTGTAATAAGCCACAATTAAGGGCCAGTTGTTTCACTAAAATTCAAATGTAACATTATCATCAAATAACCATTGAGCTCCTTATTTTTTTATAGAAGGAAGGCCCCGTTGAATGCCGTTTCTAAGTCCGTTTCAGCTTTTGAATAAATTGTTATCAACAGATGAGGACAATTATCATGTCGTTGCTTGTCAGCTTATTACAATTTGATAGAAGACTGAATCGCTCCTGATTAACGGAGACCTTTCAAATGTAAAAAAAATGGCGCTGAATGACCATTCGATGACAATGTCACATATGAATTTCTGCGAAACAACTGGCTCTTAGTCATCATGTTTTCATTGAGTGATTCATTTCGTTAAAGCGTGGATACTTCATAATTTAACAGACGCGTGATTTAACAGACGTATTAAAGCGTGATGATGGAAGAATTTAAAAAAATATATTTTAATTAAATTTAATAATATTATTATCAAGCCGTTTGAAAGTGGCCTTGTAAGCCGAAACAGCTGTAACAAAAATAAATACTAAAATACTTGCAGAACTTGACAATAACATATCATTTTTGACTTGACTTAGTTTAACTTTGTACGTATGTATCCTCTATATAAGCTGTTTGTCTCTTACAAATAAATTTTATTATAACAATTAATATATGACAGAAGAAAATATTTAACAAAAATATATAAATGTTAGAAGGGGTTAATAAAACCACACACACAAAAATAACACTTTCAAAGTGTCTTCTTCACGATGTCTCTGTGACATAAAACATGGACTAATATTCTTGTGTCTGCCTACCTTGAAAGCCATTTTGTTGTTTGGTGAGGAGAGGTGATGAACTTTTGATATAGTTCGGGTTCAAGTCAGCCTATTTATATGTTCCTGGTCAGCCGCGTCATTTCACCGAGAACTTGATCTTGTTCCCAGCAATCGTAGGTATTGAACGTTATGCACATTTTTTGCAGGATCCATTAGATCGATATAGGGCTGCCAAAATATCGTTACGTAACTTGACGATTAACACCGAAGAGATATCGAAATATTAAGAGCCATTAACCAGTGGCCAAGAATTTAAATTTTGTCGAACGATGATCTTGCGATCGTACCCTTGCATAGGCCAGTCCGATGAGAAAGATTAATTATTCTCCATACCAGCATTTTAACATAATAACTCAATATCGATTTTATTTCTCGTGATGATAAAACTATTAAAATTCTGTAATTTTTGTTATTATTTTTTGATCATAAGTATTTATATTTTTTCAATAATGTTTAAGCAAAATACGAATGTATTTTTTTTTATATATTAGTATGTAAGACCGTAAATAAATAGACAAACTGAAGTATTTTCGTCACAAAACAAGGAAGCGGATATTTTTTGAATGATTTTATTTTGACTAAAATTAAAATTCTGAAAAGTAGCTTTCCCAAACAATTTATTGATTTATTTTATTGCATGATTATATGATTTGGAATTTATGTTGTATAATACAAAATTTTGTTTGAAAATTTAACAAATCTGCCAACGACCTACGGTAAAACCATGTTGTACTAAAAATAAACATATTTTCTCAAAATTTAAAACATAGCTTTACTAGATAAAATAACAGTCTTTCGAAATCAATTTTTTATTTATTTAAAAATGACATATTTCCTTTTTGTCTCTATTATTCCCTCTTAATATACGATCTACCTATATACCAAGTAGGTTAATAATTTCGGGAAACTCGTGGTTCAAACAGGAAACTGGTGAATCTGTTCACACTTGGAAATTTGGAGTCGATTTTGTGGTATAACTTTTTTTATCAGCTGTTCATTGTCTTTTAAAATGCGTCAAAGCCCAGACACGGCATCAAATGATTTTTAACCCATAAATAGCTTTTGGCCTATACTGCCACACGACCCTTAGTGGCTAGCATTATTACAAATACCAGACCCCGAAGCTAAATGAAAGAAATCTATTTCACTAGTGGGATATTTTCGAAATAATGTTCCCGACCGTTAAGCATCTTTTTTTATTTTATGGCATATTTAATATGTAAAACACATACGCGTGTAAATAATATTTGATTAATGGTGAGAATTCGAATATTGCTCTCCTCGTTATCTCAAAACTTGGAGATTTCTGACTAATCAACAGGACGATCGGTAGTGTCCACCGAAACTGAATCTTCGGTGTCTGTCTCAGTTTCGGCCGAAACCGAAACCGAAACTTTTTAGACATGTTAAAAATCGATTGTTTACCGTTATTTGGCTTATTTTTTACTCTTTGCAGCAGGGTTAACACGTGTTAAATTAAATAAAATAAAAAAAACAATAATTGACGTTTGTCGAAGACGTATGTACATAAATAATATATTTTTTTATATGACGAAACATGTTAACTACTTCTTGGAACTTCTCGTTCGGCTGACTTCGGGTGAGTTCGTGGCTCGTATGTCACCCGCCATCATCAGCAAAATATTCAATTAATGAGGTCCTTCCTTTAAGTGTTTATTATTGATAAATGTTTGTTTCAAGATGTAGTTAACGTGTTTGTTAATTTTGATTTGTTTTAAAGCAGTAATATCATTATTTTTAAAATACGTCAATGACAGTTCATTTATTTGATAATTCATTAAATTTAACACGTATTAAAAAAATTTTGTGATTGTAAACGCAATGACAATTAAAATACTCAATTAATGAGGTCCTTCCTTTAAGTAATGTAAGTGTTGATTATTAACAAATTTTTATTCCAAGAAGCAGTTAACATGATTTGAGTTTTTTTTAAAATTTTATTTGTTTTATGGAAATAACATAAAATAAATATTATTTTTTCACATACTTCAAATATTTTTTATTTATTTATTTAATTTAACACGTGTTAACTATCTGAATAAGTGTAAAACATAAGCCAAATAACAGTAAACAATCAATTTTTAACATGTCTAAAAACGAAACCGAAACTGATGCCGAAACTATATTTTTTTGCCTCAACCTTCGGTCGGTCACTAAATTATCTTAAAGTAGCAACCCTGGTCAAGAGCATTTTTTGCAAAGTAGGTATACGGTTCTCGTTTTACTTCTTAAATGGTTGGAATGTTTTTTTGTACTTGTATTTATTTAAAGTGATAGGCGGCTCTGACACAAGGCGGAATTATTTTTAGTTTACTTCCTCAAAGAAACAGGATTCAATAAGTACATGTGATATGATTTAGTTTTAATAAGTAATTGTCGTTGGTTTAAAATCAGTAGGAGCCAGTACTTGTTGAAGTTTGCATACCGTGTTGAAGTCAGCAGAAGAGGTTTTTGTTCTGTGATTTGATCGGTAGTTTTCTAATCATGTTTTTCACACTGTCACTTCAAAGCTTATTTTGGATGTAATTTTGATTAAGTGTCATAATTTTTATAACCTATGTTTTTTTTTATTTTTTAAAATAGTTTTTATAAGCTCAGTTTGTACATGATTATAACTTTCAAGTGATAATTAGTAAGTTATGTATACATTATATAATATTAATTTTTTTAAGCTAGCACCACACAGGAGGCCCTAAGGAAAAAATCCCTCAGGGTTTATGTCATCTTTGGAATTCTGTACGGATGGTATTTTTAGGGAGAGGAAGGAGAGGAATTTCTGGGAAGGAAAAGGGTATGTGGGGGAGGGGGGGGTAGGAATCGGGGGGTCAATGAGTGTGACAGATGTACGAATCCATCCCTCCACTGTGGTGCAAGGTACGGGTCGAGAGAATCCGGTCAGTATTTCCCTCAACCAGTAAGTGAGCAGACGCAATCACCGCCGAGACCAAGACAAACCTCACCCCATGAACCCGGGCACCCCTGCTAAGTCACCAAACATTGTCTTTAACATAAAATACCTTATCTTTTTCTATTTCAGATTTTTAACCAATGTCGTTAATGTCATCTTTATTAATTAAAGTATATTTTGGCGTTTTGCCTGGGTTGTTTAAAAAAATTTTAACGTTTATCAAATTTTTAAGTTCTGTGAAAGTTTTCATAATTGAAGTGTTGCTTGAAATGGCACTAGTGTTTGTTAATAGTTTTCATTAATATTTAATATTCTTCCCCACCTTCCACTTTCCCTTCTGATTACCCCACTCCCCCTCACTACTTTCAGCTCCACAGTATACCCCAATTGGATATGGCATAGTCCACTGGCTCCAGATGTTGGTTGGGAGAAGTTGGGACCGTAACTCAAACAAGTTAAAAGCCTTAGTCGCTATTTCTTTCATTAGGTCTTTATGTACTTACCAACAATTTATCTGTTTTTACTAACCAAATTCATTATATTGTATATAATACATTCTGCTACTTGTTACCAACTGTTATTCTTAACTAAGTATTTTGTTCTCTTATTTTTAGTTTTTTTTTTTATCATGCTTTTTCATTTTAGCGATATGTGAGGGCATAAGGTTTGCCCGGGCGAACTCGGTGACCTTCCGCCCTCTCTCCAGCAACTCGACGCTTCCATCCTTAGGGTCTTCGGGTACGGCCCCCCACTTCCGACTCACCATCATCAAGGCACAACCGAGAAACCGGCTAAAGGGTGCGGACGTTGAGATTCATTCACAGCCAGTCAACAGCCATTCTCGCTGGTACTGCCACATGACGAGAGAGGTATCCCACCTGACATTAACGTTCTTCATATCACCATTCTTGTTTTTATTATCGTTTCTTGCAGATGCTTGCTGCATACGCAAGATGCCATTACCCTGAGAGCAGCCGCCTTTTATGTTTATCTACTTTCTTTTTTAATTATTTTATGTTTTAATTGCTTTATACTATTGACCATATATTATTCGCATTTTTTATATTATGTAAGCACTTGCATACTGCTTCCTAACACCGTATGCAGGGACACTGGAGGTATAGATTCGTTCAAACTTAAATGTAGATTCGTTCATTCAAAAAAGAGTCCTTGCGAGAGCCTTGAAGAAGTAACCATGTGTTACTTATGGGCGGGTAAGTGATGGAATACCTCAAATTACCAATAAATTAATATTTAAAAAAAATCACCTCGCTTTATTCACATAAAAGTCTCATGAGGGTTTTTTGTTATTACTAAAATTTAAAGATCAATTAGTATTGTTATCCAATCTCGGACAACGACATTTTTGGTATTGTTATTTTGCCGATCGTGTTGGTTGAAAAAAGTGACCTTTAAAAGAAACTGATATATTTTTTGCTGTATTTCGCATAATACGTAGGTAGATTCAACGTTATCTTTTTTTTTAAATAGCCTACCTAATAAGATTAATCTTATATCTATTTTGAGTGCCTCTGATAAATAGGTACCTACATACTATCATTACACATTTTTTTTTATATCTTGAAAATAAAACGAAAAGATAATTAATTTGATAAATGTATTATTAGATTAACATTGCATAAATATAATCATGATATGAAACCAAACGTTATATAAGCACTTCATTAATGTCCTTGAAAACTAAATTGGAAAGATATATGTACATTTATTATTTTTGTATGACTTTTGAACTTTAACACATTTAAAGGTTAACTGTAATTAAAGCTGGTTTAGTGGTAGTACGAGGGGGCATGGTATCCGAGAGGGGCGGCGTACTTGGCCACGGGGGCGGCGTAAGCCAAGGGGGCGGCGTACTTGGCCACTGGGGCGGCATATCCCAGCGGGGCTGCGTACTTGGCGATAGGGGCGGCATAAGCGACAGGGGCTGCTACCTTGACGGCATGGCCCAGGGGCTCACGACGGACGACCGCGTTGAAACCATTGTGGTCATCAGCGGTGTAGTCGACGGTCCTCTGGAATCCATCAGCGTCAATGAGAGAATAAGATCCTTGTACCACATCTCCGTCCCTAATTTCGTGCTGGCTCTTGGAATCTCCGGTGTGAGGGTCCTGGACGTTGTAGGCGAAGTTGTACTGGGGGTGGGCGAAGTGGTCCACGGCGACGGGGGCGGAGAGGACCTTGGCGTAGCCTAATGGGTGCGCAGGAGCCAGAGGTTGGGGGACGACGATGGCGTTAGTCATCACCATCATCATCGAAGCGAAGATCAAGCACTGTAAGAGAAAATAATTTATTTTGACTTTTTAGCAATTTATTTGGTATCTAGGACCTATTTAAGCATCGTTCATATGCACAGATACACCGATGGAATTATACATTAACCAAATTACTCATAGAGAGAACCTACCTACTAGAAATATACAAGTAAGAAAATATGTTTGTAGTAAGTTTAAATTTTCGTGTGTTTAAGTGTATGCTAAATATATTTGGTGTTGACAAAAAAAAACAAAAGTGAGGTAATGTTAGTTTTTTTGGCGTATGTAATTCTCTCCGTGTACAATTTCAGTAATGAGTAATTCGGGCTTGTAATATTAGTGACTCATGCCTCTGTCGTGTAATAGATTATAAACACAAATTTTCACTATTTATAAATCACAAAATCTACACGGAGATATTACAATAAACGGCGTTAATTCCTTAAGTGTATAACGTATTAACTGAAGACATTAAAAAAGAGATATCTATTTCGAACATAAAAAAAACAAAAATGTTCATTCTACCTCCGTAGAACATGAAAACAGATTTTGTTTTGAAGAGTTTTACTTTTCATGTACATTTGTTACTTTAAATTTTAATTTTTCTGCTACTTTTCACTAGTAAACTTAAAACTAACTCGCCTAAAAATACCCTAGAAATTGTAGAAAAAGCTTTTAACATCGTACATTTTGAATGTACTGTATTATAACGGTATTTTATTGTAAACAAATCAACATGAAAAATTATAGATTTCTTACAATCTGATATGCTCACAATGTTCAGTTTTGTAAGATTTATGTAAAATACAATATTACAAAAAAATTTATCACGTAACGTTTGCAGAATACACCAAGTAAGGGAGCGCTCTCGGCCCCCTTGTGTAGGTGTCTCGCCGAGAATGCAAGGAGTACATTACCACTTTCGTTACTCGTTAATTACATACGAGTAATAATTAGTTTAAGTTTAAAATAACCCGATAACAAGTGTTACAAACACCTGTTTTTTGTTCAATAGAAAAACCTCAAAAAGTACTTAATACAGACCCATTTATTAGAAAAATCGCCGATTTCTACATAGAAAAATTATAAAAAAGTAATATTTTCATACCTTGAATGCCATGTTGTGATATTGGAGAGTATGAAGTGTGAATGATAAGTTGTATGGTGAGTAAGAACTTGATAATACTATTTTTCACAGGTTAAATCTCGCTATTTATACTCCGGAGTTAGATTTGACCGCTATTTATGAACTTAATTATTGACATTGTCGTCGAACTTAATGCACATGTCAACTGCCTTTGCACAGGGCTGCGATGTTTCTACAAAATACAAATTTTGTTCGATTGAAGAATTTTTTTAAGATAAAATAAAAAAAATAAAAATTAATTACTAACAAAATTAATTACTGCTCCACCCCTACCATAATAAAACATTGTTCGAAACTGTCAAATTAGTATAAGCTTTTTCTGAAGAAGGAACGTTTGTTCCGAAACCGGTCGGATTTACGCATTATATAAGTGGTTTATACAAAGTTGAATTGTTTTATTTTTCTATAATGGATAACCACAAAGTTATAGCTACATTCAAAAATATAAAATAAAAATTGTTTGGAGAGTCGACTTGGAGTCACAAACTGAAATGATGGAGCGACATGGCAAATCACCCAACTTGTGGCGAATACAACGATTTTTGACTACCTATTCAACATATTATATTCATAAATGTCCTGGAAGTAACTCGCTTAATTTTTTTTAGCTGCAGTGAGATAAAATCAATGCATTTTTATTTTTTTAAATTAGCCTCCACTGGAGGTTCTGAGGAAAGGAATCCTTCAGAGTCTATGTCGTGTTTGGGGATGCTGTGTTGGTGGTCTTTTTATGGAAACGAAGCAGAGCAAGTTCTGGTAAGGAAAAAGGTATGGGTACAATGTGTCCAGGAGTGATGGGCGTATGAATTCACCATCCCACTGCGATGCAAGTTTAAAATGGGTCGAGAGAGTCCGGCTAGAGAAGTCAAATGGTTTCCCTTAATCAGTTTCTCCTGATCCGGCTCGCCACGCAATAGGTGGGTCAACGCCTCCACCGCCAAGACTAGATAAACCTTACCCCATGAACTCGGGAACCCCTGCTAAGTCATCAAACGTAGCGAATCCCTTGGGGCGACCTACGGCAAGGATGTTGGTTATCGAATAAATGGTTCCCGAGGCGGTGGTACCCATACCCGCCTCCTACATTGAAAGCTACATCAAAACGTTTCAGTTACTTAAAAATTTCTATTCTGATTTGTGTTCTTACATAACGGTAAAATATCTACCAATCTAAAACACATTATTTTAAATGAATAAATGGTAGAATAATACAAATTAATCAAATCAAACGTAACTGCATATACCGGGATTTGAACCCGTGATCTTCGGGTTGGTAGCCAAGGATCGTAACCATTTAACCACAGAGGCCGTCGATTTATCTCACCCCTGTTTTAGGAATGCAATTTTCCCACTGCCTTAGGCACTTTCGATTCCTGGCAGTATCGTCTAAAACTATTAATATACATTAACAAAACCAAAAAAAAAAATCATTACGGGCTATTTGTAATCAGTACAAGAAAATGTTACGAATCAACAGCCCTAAAACAGATATCGAACACGTTCATAAGTACCTCATAAATACCCAGCGACTCAATAACCCAGTTAGAGCCCTACCACGCCCAACTCCAATCGTTATTACAATTTATTACTCATTCAACAATAATGATTGTACTCTATGTTAGATCTGTTGAATATTCTGGGCACTGTTTATTTATTTATTTATTTACGCCCTTTTACGGGGCTTTTACATAAGTATGAAATTTACAAATTACACTATGATTAAATAATATATAAATACTATTTCTTTAACAAAGAAATATAATAGGTTTTTGCAACGCAATATATAGTATTTATTGTACATGACTGAACTGCCTCAGTAACAGTATTTTGTATTTGTTTAAAGATAAATTGAAGATGTCCACTGACTTGGTATAATTATTTCCCTCCATTAGTATTCTGGGCAAAGAGGAATACATATGGTAGTTAGTTCCAGAATTTCTGCACTGAAATAAATCCTGACTTCTGGTATTACGTAGTGGAATCCGGAAACTTATCAATTCTAGCAATATCGGACTATCAACTAAATTATTTAGAATTTTATATAGAAATACCAAGTCAGTGAAAATTCTTCTGTCGGACAATTTGAGCATATTCATATCATTTAAAATAGTGTTGTAGTTCAACATAATTGCTGGAATACCCATTTTAAAATTTAGAAAACGTAAGAATTTGTTTTGTATTCTTTCAACAGCTTACATGTATACTATAATGTGGATTCCAGACGGGAGAATTGTACTCAAGTTGACTTCTAACATAGGCAAAATATAACAGTTTAATACACTTTATATTGTTAAAATTTATATTTAGCCTGGTTATAAATCCCAACATTTTTAAGCCCTTATTAGAGATTTCTGTTATATGGTTAACAAATGAAAGATTTGATTGAAAAGTGATGCCCAAGTCTTTAATTTGTGTTAATGTCTCAGGAGTATTGTTATCAATGTTGTAATTAAAGATCACTGGATTTATTTATCACTGTTCATGTATACAAGATTGGTGCAAGTTTAAAAAATATTGATGTTGTTGCGGTTCTTAATTGCATCTAATTCCTGTGCTGGTATCACCGAACCATCACAATCGCGGCCTGCTTATTGATTGCAGATTAGAATTCATCGCTTTTGTTTCCTGCAGGAGCGACTTTGTCATTCCTCCATTGTCAACATCCTCCATTCATTGACGCAGTATCGCGTCCTTTCTTCCAGTGATTCATAATGACATTATGTAGAGTAAAATATGCTAATGAAATTTTGGTCTCCGAAGACTTTTTTGGTGTTTTTTTTCTTCATTTTTTTTTTCTTCAAACTGGTATTCCAGTTAAGTAACCGCGCAAACCCCACTCTACCCTTACTGTTTAAAACCTGCTTGATTTTTAAAGTTTTAAGTTGTAAAAAAAAAACACTGTAAATGTCACCGGACACAAATATTTAATTTAGGTACATTTTTTACAACAAATAAGATTACGCTAAATGAAGGACTAATTGTACCTAAGCACTTAAACAAATATGGACAAAGAACGCTGTACTACATGATTCCAAATTGCTTAAATATGTTATCTGCTGAAATTAAAAAAAATGTACAAATGGTAAAACAAATATTATGTTGAAGAATTGGTTCGCCGAAAGAAATAATTTGTATTAGACACTAACACAAAAAATTCTAATTGCAAAATAAAGTTAAATAAGTGCTGACAAACTACTAAAAAGGAGTTTATTGGGACTTTTCTTTTTTCTGTAAAATATTTATATTTTATTTTCTTCCTGTCATACTTTGTCTTTTTTTTACATGAGCTCCACACAGGAGGCCCTGAGGAAAATCATTTCTCTCAAGGCCTATGTCATCTTTGGTGATGCTGTGTGGAGGGTTTTTTAAGGAAAGGAAGGAGGGGAAAGTTCTGGGAAGGAAAAGGGTTTAAGGTGCGGGCAGGAAATTGGGGTTCAGTGTGTCCTGGTAATCCGCCTCCAAGACCTAGACAGACCTCACCCCATGAACCCGGGTACCCCTGCTAAATCACTAAACGTAGCGAACCACTTGGACCTATGGCAGAGGTGTTGGTTATCCAATAAAGGTTCCCGGGGCGGCGGTACCCATTCCCGCCTCCCAAATTGAAAATATAATAAATAAAAATAAAATCAAGGAATGAAACGCATCAACAAACACACTAAGACGAAATGCAAAACGGTCGAGTTAAAACAGGACTTCGTCAATTTAACCAAAACAAGTATTAAACCGTAGTAAGTATTCAAAGAAAACATCAACGAATGGACTATAAGGATAATAAATTTAAAAGGAGGGGAGAAACTAACTTCTTGGGAAGGATTTTTATTTTTTATCTATTGACAGACATGCTCATTAGTAAAATGCCCTCTTCCTACTAATGAGCGAATGATACGGACGTTACACGTAGCATTTGTGTCACGCCGAAATGAGCATGCTCATTTTTTAATTTTATTTTTATTTTTTTTATCGAAAGTACATATAGTTTTTTGTGATATTTCACCCTCCATGCTAGGGATGACCCTGTGTTATGGCGGGTGAAGTTTACAGTTTGCGGATATACATTCATTAGTATAGGTTGAAATTTTTCACTAATTGATACTATGCATACAAATTCTCCTACAATAAGAGAGTTTATGTAGTTATATTGGATTACAAGAATGAGGTGAAGAAGTTAAAGAATTATCGGAAAAGATAAGTTATTATCAGTAGGTATATTAAGGAATTATTGATATTTAGTTAACAGAATCAGTCTTATACATATAATGCTGCTTAGATAGTAAATAAGGATATATTACGTTTTGCCTGCTCTTAATACTATGCACACAGATCTTCTATAATAAGAAAATGATATACTTATAGTTAGATTGGGTTACAAGAAGAAGATGGAGAAGTTAGAGAATTATTGTAAAATAAGAAATTGGAGGAGTTGTTTGATATAGATCATACTAATTAATCTTGCACATACAATGCCGCTAATTTAGAAAATAGAGATATATTATGTTTTTTCTGAAAGGTGATTAAATTGATAGAGTGTAAAGTGAATGGGTGTAAAAATTGTAATGTATTCCATGTGTAAGGATCCATTTCGTTATTTGTTTTTTAAAGGAATGGGGTTGACTCAACGTTTTTAAGTTTTCAGGGATAAGGTTAAAAATTTTAGGAGCTAGGAAGAAAAATTGTCTTTGAGCTGACGTGGTGTGTAGTGTAGGTACATTGTAGTGTCTGTTGGTTATTGTTCTGGTGGTGTAGTTGTGTTGTAAGAGAGTTTTGTTTTTGTATTTGAACAGGAAATGTATTAGCATAAATTTTAGATGGGGTTGCCGTATGTTTAAGACGTTATACTCGATGAGGAGTCGTTTGGAGGGGTATCTTGTCGGTCGCTTGTTAATGACACGTAACACCATTTTTGGGCTTTTAGTAGAGGTTCGATGATAGATTGTGCACAGCCACCCCAAGTTATAATGCCGTATGCTAGTAGAGATTGGCAGAGAGCGTAGTAAACAGTTTTAAGAGTTGAGGTAGTAAGGATATTTCTTAGGGTTCGAAAGACATAAGAGAGTTTGCGGATGCGTGGGGTTAGACTGGCCAAGTGCTGATCCCAACGAAGGTGGGGGGTTACTTGTTGTGTTGTTAATTTTCACAGCTTGCGATCTGTCGGTTAGGTATGATGAGAACCAGTTAAGAGTTCTACCTCGGATGCCTATTTGAGATAGTCTTTCTAGAAGTATGGGGTGGGAAACCGTGTCAAATGCTTTGGCTAAGTCTAGGAATATGGCTAAGCAGGAATCACCTTCGTCCAGGCTGTTAGTGATCTTATTCGTCAAGTCTAAGATTGCAGATTCTGTATTTAAATTATTTTGAAAGCCAAACTGATTAGGCGAGAGAAACTTCTGGGTTTCAAGATGGGAGACAAGCCTACTTTTAACAATTTTTTCAATGATTTTTGACAGGACACTTAGCAAAGAAATGGGTCTATAGTTTTCAATATTTGTTTTAACGCCACCTTTATAGATTGGGATAACTGTTGCATGTTTTAGTAGGTGTGGGAAAGAACCGCTTTAAAAGCTTAGGTTAACGATATGTTTTAACGGCGTTGTAATAAAGTGAACTATGCGTTTTATTACGTAAGGAGAAATATCGTCATTACCAGCAGCACTGTTTGTTGTAATGGTGAGTATTGTGTCAACTATTTCTTTATTGGAGGTAGGGACTAGGATTAGTTCCGGGTGCAAAGAGCTCTGTTGTTTTACCCGTGAGGTTAAGAGATTTTGTGTTTTGTTTGTTGCTTTTATTGATTCGCGAGTGAAAGGGAAAAAGAGCATGCTCATTTATGAGCATGTGTGTCAGTACCATTAGACACAAACGACGATAGATGATACTCTTCTAATGTATTACTTAACTCTGAGTTGACAGTTGAGACGCCTAAGAACTACATTTAAATAACTATACTAACGACATCTGTTGAAAGAAGTTGAAACTACATGTCCAATCCTATATACTACACACTACGCCCATTAACTACATATGGACCTCTCCAAATGGACTCGATTCATCTCGGGGGAGAGATTCATACGTTTGTCGCTCCTGGACACATTGACCCCCAGATTCCTATCCACCCGTCATACCTTTTGCCTTCTCAGGATTTTCTCCCCTTCCTAAAAAGACCCTCTTCACATCATCCCCAAAGATGACATAGGCGATCAGGGCATCCTGTGTGGAGCGAATGTCAAAAAAACAATATATTAAGAAGGAGGATTAATTTTATAATATTTTTTCCTGTCATCATCATCATTTCATTATCATCATCATTACATAGTATAAAATGAAGTCGCTCAAAAAGTATGTGCGCGTTAATCTTTTAAACTACGCAACGGATTTTCATATGGTTTTCACCAATAGATAGAGTGATTGAAGAGGAAATCATTACATAGTATAAAATGAAGTCGCTCAAAAAGTATGTGCGCGTTAATCTTTTAAACTACGCAACGGATTTTCATACGATTTTCACCGATAGATAGAGTGATTGAAGAGGAAATCATTAAATCATCATCATCATTAATCATCATTTTTTTGCTTAGCAACGCAAGCCTTGACGTTTGCTTGTATTTTAGCTCTCTGATTTTTTTATTGTATCAGATAGAAAAGAATTAGCTTTGATCCCAAAACATATAAATATTTGAAAATAAGTATATTAGATAACGTAATAAATAAACTGCCAGTGAACCGTAGGATATTTAGGTAAATAAATACAATATAAATTTTTCCTTTGGTGAGGACTTCAGTAACCAAGGTAAACAACTATATTTTGAGATTACGTTGAAATATATTTTGTAGGTAAATTTAATTATATATTTTATTTTGATAACATTATTCTACAATATAATATATATTATAGATTTGTAGTATTGAAGGGTAGTTTACATTAAAATATTTAATTTGGAGATATTGAAAACTATTTGTTGACACTAGGTAACGACGACAGTTGCTTGGTTACTGGAATGTAGGAATTAATAATAATTAATAAATCATTTCCAAGTTGTTTTGAAAGGTGACACAATGTCATTTTCAACCAACGGAAATGAAAATGGGTTTATTATGTCATCTATACAGATGAACATTGATAATCTGAGACCCCAAAAAACAAAAGCAGGTATTCCTAGGCAGCGTATGAAATGGACGAACGATGTCAATATGTTCATCGTTCGTTCATATTTTTATGTAACTAAACTAGAAACAGATATGTTATTGTATAGGAAAAAATTACATTTACTTTTCTCACAAAATTATCCGGTTGCCCAAGTAAACGAACAAAGATTAGCTGACCAAAAAAGGTCAATTTTCAAAAATAATTTAATTCCTGTAGTAACATTAAATGAGATAAGAAAAGAAGTAAAATATTATTATTATTATTATTATTAAATATTAATATTATTAAATAGTATAAAATGAAGTCGCTCAAAAAGTATGTGCGCGTTAATCTTTTAAACTACGCAACGGATTTTCATACGGTTTTCACAAATAGATAGAGTGATTGAAGAGGAATGTTTATATGTATAATACTTGTAAATTATAATAGAGAAAAGCCGAGAAATTCGAAGAAAACATATTTTTGTGCGATTTAAAACGGCTGGCGGGCCGTACTATAGTCACTTTTGAAATTCGTTCTACGGAAGAAATTGGAAAATAGATGTCCTAGAGTAAGTAGGTATTTGATTTTCCTTTTTCAAATATCCAGTGTTGCATTGCAAGTATTGTATAATAAGTGGCGAATTAATTAGTTTATATGTATAATACATGCTTATTATAGTAGATAAAAGCCGATAAATTTAAATATTCAATTCAGGCAGCGGGCAGCGGGCAGCTGGCAAGCGGGTGGTGTGGATTTTATAAAGGTTGGGTAATGGCGCTGTGTTTCGTTAGCCACAGCAACGTGTGACCGGGTCTGCTAGTTTAATAATAAATGTTGAAGTATTATGCTAATTTTATCAATCTATAATAATGTTGTCGATATTCTATATCCAAATGGTAATGTTTTGATATCAATCTGATATTAGCTATTTTATGTCATTAAGGGGTTGTCGCTTGTTTTTTTTTTTATATGGCGATATATTTATACGCTTACTCAAATGATAAATATCTGTCTTCATATTATTAAAAATATATAACTGTCTTAAATCGTAGATTGAATATCGATAAAGTCATACGAACCAACGCTAGGGCCGTAATTGGTAATCATACTTTTAAATGTGTGCAATAGAGTGTACGAATTGAAAAATTACTATTTCTCTTTTTGATACAGACTATTATTTTGAATTGAAAAATTAAAATACACAACGTACATTCTATCTGTATACAAATAAATATAAATTGTCTACAATGCACAAGGATTTTAATGCGCAAGAGTTCCGAAGGTAAATAATTTACATATTTGTAAAAAGCACTAACTTGGGAAAACTAACTTTTGTGGCTCGCCATAATTTACAATAAAAAACTTGTTTAAGACCACTTTTATAATAAAAGTGGTCTTAAACAAATTTATTTGTTTTTTTATTGTAAATACTTAATTTACTTTACTTGGGCTTACTAGGTGGAATCCAACAGCTTAGTAATCGGTATATTAATACGTGAAGCAAAATCTTTGTACCCCTTTTTACGAAAATTGCGGGGACGGAGGAGTATGAAATTTCGCATACTTATAGTTTACATAGAGAAGGAGTGCAGAATGCTAATATTTTTAAAAAATTATGCATAAAAAATCAATAAAAAAAACCTTACACACACTATTTGGGAGTCGGGAATGGGTACCGCCGCCCCGGGAACCTTTATTGGATAACCAACACCTCTGCCATATGTTACCCCAAGTGGTTCGCTACGTTTGGTGATTTAGCAGGGGTGCCCGGGTTCATGGGGTGAGGTTTGTCTAGGTCTTGGAGGCGGATGACCAGGACATACTGAACACCAGATTCCTACCCACCCCTTAAACCCTTTTCACACTATTTGGGAGGCGAGAATGGGTACCGCCGCCCCGGGAACCTTTATTGGATAACCAACACCTCTGCCATAGGTCACCCCAAGTGGTTCGTTACGTTTGGTGATTTAGCAGAGGTGCCCGGGTTCATGGGGTGAGGTTTGTCTAGGTCTTGGAGGCGGATGACCAGGACATACTGAACCCCAGATTCCTACCCACCCCTTAAACCCTTTTCCTTCCCTGAACTCTCCTCTCCTTCCTTTCCTTAAAAAAACCCTCCACACAGCATCCTCAAAGATGACACAGGCCCTGAGGGAAATTATTTTCCTCAGGGCCTCCTGTGTGGAGCTCATGTAAAAAAAAAAAACTATATAATTTAAATTAATTACGGTAGAATTTCGACCATTGGGCGACAACTATAATAATAAATACATCATTTAAAAAATTATACAGTAATACCAAGTCAGTGAAAATCCTTCATTTTGACGATTTGAACGTATTCTTATCATTTAAAAGAGTGTTGGATTTCAACCAAATTGTTGGAATACCCCTTTTAAAAGTAAGCAAACGTAGAATTAAAAATTAAAGTGTGCAATTCATACGCAGTAAAAGTGAAACCTCCAGAAAACTAAAGTAGACAAGAGTGTGGAGACTACGAAGCACTTTGTTTTATCAATGTGAAGGATGATTTTTTTCCATATTTTTGTCGTCGAATTCCAGTGCACCTTTTCCTATACATTTGGTCATCTTATTAGTATTTGTGTTTTCTTCTTCGGAGTCGCTAGATGCCGCTTTCTTTTGTTTTCTTTTGCCTGTTCATTTTGGAGTAGTTTGAAGATTGGATGTGCTTTTTCTGCTAAATGTCTGCAGAGGTTTTTAATAATAATATATCTTTATTGAACAAAAAAAAAATTAAGGTTTATAACTACAAAAACAAAAAGTACATCATAAGTACATCATAAATACAGTAAAAGTACAGTTTAAAAGTTGCATAAGTACAAAAGTTAATAACAGAAAAACAAAATACATATATACAGTAGGTACTTAAAGAATACAGATTTATAATTATAAATTTAGGTTTCTCGTAACCTGCCTCACTAGGCTAGCCTGTATTGAGGCAGTAATTTTATGTCAATTTATTATACTGTGAAAATATCTACACTGAACCGACCGGGAGACCGGGTTCGTGGGGTGAGGTTTGTCTAGGTCTTGGAGGCGGATGACCAGGATACACTGAACCTCAGATTCCTACCCACCCCTTAAACCCTTTTCCTTCCCAGAACTCTCCTCTCCCTCCTTTCCCAAAAAAAACCCTCCATACAGCATCCCCAAAGATGACAGAGTCCCTGAGGGAAATGTTTTTCTTCAGGGCCTCCTGTGTGGAGCTAATGTAAAAAAAAGACTTGCGTCTGACTGTGGATTTATCGTATTATATTGGAACCGAATACCCGTGAATTAAATACATATTTTTTTGCCATCTCATTTTCTCGCGGGCTAAATCCTAGAGATGTATGTGCTTGTCTTTTTTTTAGTGTCGCTCGTTTCCGTTTCATAAAGTTTCAAATCACAAGGGTGCTTAAGTAGTTTTCACTTTAAAGAAAATCATAATGCAATTCACACGCGGTAGAAGTGACACCTTCAGAAAACTAAAGTAGACAAGAGTGGGGAGGCTAGGAAGCACCGCATAAAGAGGAGACCGATTATACTATCTTATTCTCTCGAAGCCTAAATCCTAAAGTACGAGTTTGTCTCTTTTTGTGCTAATGAAGTTTTCACTTTAAAAACTAAAAAAATATACAGGGTGTTAAGGGACGTACTTGACTTACTTTAACCAGTGATTCCTGATATTATTTGGAGTAAAAAATGTAAATGAAATTTTGGTCTCCGGTGACTTTTTTTGATGACTTTTTTTTTTTTTTTTTTTTCTTCAAAATCAAACCAAAAAAAATTTCTTCCGCCTGTCGTCACTGGTCACTCAGCCGGGTGTCCGACGAACCCCTTACCCCGTCTCCAACTGTACAACAACTATCATTTTTTTATGTTTTTGTAGAAAAAAAAAAACATCAAAAATGTCACCGGAGACCAAAATTTCATTTACATTTTTCACTCCAAATAATGTCAGGAATCACTGGTTAAAGTAAGTCAAGTACGTCCCTTAACACCTTGTATAGAGTTTTCTGTTGATTGATGGTATCTTCCTTTTCAAGGCACTGTTTCGGATCTCCTCATATTGTGTATTAATGTAAAATCCAGATGATGATGGACACGGCAACACTATCCGAACATTGACTCAAGAAGAGAAAGAAGCTTAACTCCGGTCATCAACCCAAGAAGCAAATCATGAATCATTTAATTGGTAAATACAATGGCAGTTATCCAGACAGAGTGACAGTTCACTGAGCCTGGTATTTGGAGCAGAAAACGACACCATGTTTGTTATACAGATTACTGATATCAGAATTAGCATATTGTTTGCATGTTTCAAGTCGATGAAGAAATAAAATCAGTTCCTATCCTACACGCTACACGAAAGTTGTCACATTGATATTTTACGAATGTACTAGGGCAGACCAGTTAAAAACAATGGGATATTATAATGCAATCTTAGTGAGGCTGAAGGTATTTATAAAAATACTAGCTGACCTGATAAACGTTGTTCTGCCAGTGAATATTTTGGTTGTTAAATAAAAAATAACTAATGTATTGTAAGTGTGTGGGGATGGGATCTACGACAGGAAGAGGAATGGAACGCTGTAGACGATGACCGCTGATAAAAGCAAAAAAAAAGTCAAGTAGGAAAATGAAAGAAAGAAAATCAATATGAATTTCGAAGAGCAATTGAGTGTACGATATTTTTTGTCAGTACGTCTTTAGCCAACACAAATAAGCTCGATGGCTCGAATGACATATCGAAACGGCTCGACGCTCTCGGGAATGTCTTGCACATGTGTTCGAAGAGGCGGACGTAGCGCCATCTGTCATTCAACAACATAAATAATTTCGTTCTGTTTGAAATACGAAAGACGGTTAAATGTGTTCAGACAAAAATACTAAAATCGCGATTCAAAAATGGGAGGGTAGGGGTAGGAGCAAAGATATTGGTAGAATATCTTTGGGTAGGAGGGTTCAAATTTGGGGTTATAGGTATTTTATGATGCTAAATAAAAAAAATACAAAAAAATTAATTATATTAAATTAATTACTAGTATTTCATTCAACAATTATTACTGCTTATTACATTTTTCACGTGCAAACAGCCAACTTTATTTTATATGAGAAAGGCATTGTAAGTGCTAAATCTCCCACTAAAAACAAACAAATTAAGTCTAGTATACATTGAATTAATTGGCGGGCAGGAGATAAGCCGACGTAGCTCAGTGGACAGAGCAGTTGACCGGAAATCAGAAGGACGCGGGTTCGAGTCCCGTCGGTGGCATGTATCTTTTCTCGGGAGATTTTTTCAATGTAGATGAGTGTTTCAGGCTAATAATTATTAATTTAAAATAAAACAATAACTTTGTAAAAACAACTTTTATTTTTATACTTTATGCCGACCGGGTTTCGCTACAACCGTAGCTTCATCAGGGCAGTATAATACTCTACTAACATTAGGTTACATGTGTGTTATAATATATAATTTACCAAAAATGGGCTGGACTCGTCAAGTGGAGGAGGAGGAAGGAGGCATAGATGGAGAATTGGGAAGGGAACGGACGTGTTCTTTATCAATAGGGAACAATCTTAGTACGGGACTTTTATTTAAATTTAGTTGATTATTAACTACCTTACTATTAGTGTTTATGGCTTTCCTAAGTTCAAGTGCCTCTAAATTATCCAACCTTATACCGATATTGTTTTTATGAATAAGTTTGGCGCTAGCGTTTTTGTTATTTAACTTGTTAGTAATAATAATTAACTTGTTAGTAATAAGTTAGTAAAATAAAAGTGGTGTTTGCAAAGTTATTGTTTTATTTTAAATTAATAATGTCACATCACAAAGTATCCGCTTCATATGAACAAATAATAATTATTACTTATAATAATTGTTTCCCTTTGTGCTATGCGTAAAAACCTTGTCTTAAACATTAGTTTATCGATTAAAAAATAATTAATTAAATTAGCTTTGAATTTAAGTGTCGTTTGCAAATTGTAACTGATTGTGTTAAGAATTCAGACAAGTAGGTACCTACAATATGTTTATATATTTTTTCAATGTTTGAAATGTTGATTTCTTTCATTTAAACTTCACAGGGTTAATCTCGACAAGTAAAGACATATTTTTTGATTTTTCAGAGCTGTTCTATTTCTTACAACCTAACACTAACTGGATTTATTAAAGGTGCTCATTCGAAAGGCTCCGTTCGTCTCTCAAATTGGTGGTCAAAAAATTATAATAATCTATTTATTTATTAATCTTAAGATTATACTATAAGATCATTGAAAATACGACGATATAAGGCTTTGAAAGGTATGGATACAATATGGATATAAATGTTTTATAAATACTGTTAATTTCACAAATCCTACAATAATTGTAATATCTAATATCCCGTGATTCTTCGTGGGACGGACGTATTAATCCATCCCTCCGGCTACGGAAAAAGACAATGGGTAGAGAGAAATCAGCTGGCGATGTCAAAGGGTCTCCCCTAACCGCCTCTCCCGATCTGGCTCGCCACGCACCTGGTGGGCAGGCGCATCCGCCGCCTAGAATTGGATACACCTCAACCGATGAAACTGTGTACCACTGCAATTCACCAAACGTAGCGAACCACTAGGCTGACCTATGAGAGGTGTTGGTTATCCAATAAATGGTTTCCGGAGCAGCGGTACTCATACCCACCACTCAAATTGGAGAAATTATTTATTCCAGTGATTCTTAACGGGAGCGCTAGCGCTCCCTTGTGAGCGTTTTGGAGGTCCTGGGGGGGCGTTTTTAAATTTTTAGCATTTAGGGGGCGAATTTTTTTTTTTTTTTTTTACATTAACTCAACACAGGAGGCCCCGAGGAAAATGATTTCCCTCAGGGCCTATGTCATCTGGGATGCTGTGTGGAGGGTCTTTTTGAGGTGAGGAAGGAATGAACATTGATCTTGAAGAGACCCATGTTGTAGGAAGGAGGAAACACAGAGGCCGGCAAATCATTCCACAGCCGAGCTGTTGAACACAAGAACGAGTCGAAGAAACGACCCGTTCTCATGTGACAAATGTCAACCGAGTACAAATGTTGGGCATGCGTTTGGCGTGTTTCCCGACTATACCGATGCCGAAGGGATCAATGATGTTGGTTCCTCGGAGCATCTTCTATTGTAATACCGGTAGAACAAGGATAGCATTCCCACCCGACGCCTGTGCTCTAAAGATTGCAATCCGTCTGTTAAGATGGGAGAACTATTAAGCAGACCGCCCGTTTCTGCACAGAGTCGAAGGTATTTTTCAGGTATTATGGAGCTCCAGACCAAAGGTGGCTGCCAAATTCAACCGTGGGGCGAACTTCTGATTTGTACAGGGTTAGCAGTTGTGTACTATTAAAGTATCTTCGGGCCCTGTACAGTACGCCCAGTTTTTGGGAGGCTAACTTTACTCTATACTTACGATGGAGCCCCCATACCTGAGCTGGTCACTTAGGGTTACACCAAGCATATCAATTGAGGGCCTGTTCGGAAGATTGCTTCCGTTGAAAGATACTAGATTTTCATTTCGATCGCTGTAGAACATTGTATAGAGAGAATTGTGCAATGTAGAAAAAGCAATATAATTGTGCAATATAGAAAATAAGCTCATTTATGCGCTTTGCACACAGATCCGGAGAGTAAGGTATTCACGAAATTATCTTTTAATTATTATACACCAAATTTAGGTTTAAAAATTTGGTAAATAAATGAAAGCGATTCAGGCTTGGATAGCTAAATTTATGCGACGACAGTTTTTAAGAAAAAATCAAACCATTGCCCATAAAAGAATTACATACAAAAATTAACATTTATATTCAAGTTCATTATTGCCAATATGAAAAATCTTTGTCATTGTATCGGCGAATATCAAAGACGTGAGTAAATAAAAAAACATTATGAAAATAAAAAATGACAAGTGAGTTTTATATTGAACGAAATTATTCATCAAAATCTCTGGTATTAATAATATTAATTGTTCTTAAGCCCTCTGGACATTCGTAATGGGTTTTTAATATGCAAAATATATGTGATAATAATTAGGTCAAAACGGTTTAGCACTAGTTGCTGACATTGGATGTTCGAGGTGTTAGCAAGTATGTTAGAGAAATTAATATTAAGTGTTTTGCGGACTAAGGTCAAATATTTTCTAGCAATGTCTGTGTATTGAAGGAATTTGGTCAATCTGATCAAATGATTGACATTTTTTTGATGAAATTATGTAAATGGACTAAAGACCATTTAAAAGGAAATACTTTTAAAAACATAGAATTACTGACACAGATGAAATATTCATCTTGTGTGACTTACTAGATATACGCCAAATGTACATAAATATAGTACTATTTTACATTTTTCATTACCTTGTTATTATTAATTATTTTATTTATCGTACTTTATAAAACTGTAAAATAGGGGCCTAGCACGGTAAAGCACTCAAAGAAGCCCGTATAATCAAATAACGATAAAATTGTATGTAATGAATCAAATAATTTGATTTTTATGATGATCACATGTTTAATAATAATAATAATAATCACAGTGGCCAGGGGCAATGATATTCTGAAAGTGATATTAAATTAAGAATTAAAATCTAAAAAAACCCTAAATATTGGAAGAACAAGAAATCAGAATTATTAGAATATTAGCTGTTAGCCGGCATGCGTTGCTATGCCATTTAATAAAGAAATTGATTCTGCCTGCTTGTCCTTTCCCATTCGCCTGTTCCCCTTCCGCCCCCCCCATTCCTCTCCCGCGCCCTCTTCCTCACTCCACCTCCTCCACCTTCCCTCTCCCCACTCCACTCCCTCCCTTCCCGCTTCCCACAAACCCCCCTCCCGAGTTCCTCTCCCCCCTACCACATTCCCCTCCCTCCTCCCTGGTTACCCTTCCTACCCTCGTTCAATAAATTAATTCCCGGTACACTTAGTTTTAAAACAGCTCGCGTAACACCTATTGCCATTTGTTAATACAATTTTCATAATGCCAGAGCTTACCAGACAATAACGAATACATCAAAAAAAGAATTATCCAATTTGGTGCATTCGTTCGGGAGTTATGCTCATACATACATTTCGGCGATTCATTTTTATACAAATTTCATAATGCCAGAGCTCACCAGCAGTTTTGTACAAACCTTGTCCTGACAATAACGAACACAACAAAAAAAGAATTATCTATTTGGAGCAGTCGTTCGGAAGTTATGCGCGTACATACATTTCATATTTATTTATTTATTGTTTGAAACATTTACAGAGTGTTAACAAATTATTGCATTAATATTATTACGTTGGAATATGAACTGATATTAACACTCCAATTAGAAATGTTCACAGCATGCGTAATTAAGGTTTAGTTGTTGCTAGACGGAGATGCTAGTAGTGAAAAGAAAACAGAAATAATAATAATAATAAAAAAGAAATATAAGATATGAAATTGAAAACATGGTAAGTGTACAGAGAAAGAAACGTTTCTGGAAAGGATAATAAAGTTAAAATAAAGAAAAGACATAATAATAAAGCAATTAACCATCGCGACATATCATTAATCCTGACATATCATCAATTAACAATAATTAAAAATCTTCTTCCATGACATATCATGGTAGAAGATTTTTAATTTGTTTTTTAAAATATTCGAGACTGTTTGCGAGAAGATATCAATAAGGTCACATTCAATTGTGTTGTACAAACGACACATTCGAGACAGTGGATTGAAGTATGCAATATTGTTATTGTTGTTTCGGCAATTCATTTTTATTTATAAAATAAAGAGAAGATATACTGCTAATTCGTTATTTCAGTGAAAGATGCTCCGAAGAACTAGCGCCATTGATGATCCATATTTTCGCGAACATGAATGTTCATGAACGTTCAACTGTCGATATTTTGTTCACAAACAGGTTCAGGTTCTGATCAAGGACTTTAATCAGATCGCGTTTCACTATAAATACATTCGGTTTCCTATGATACAGCACATTCAGTCACCTTCTGTCAACCAACACACAACAATGGCCTTCAAACTTTTCTTCTTCGCCGCCGTGGTAGCAGCCGCCAACGCTGGCCTTATCGCCCAGCCCGGCTATGGATACTCTCCCCTGGCCTATGCCGCCCCCGTGGCTAAAGTAGTCGCTCCCCTGGCATACGCCGCCCCCGCCTACGCCGCCCCCGCCTACGCTGCTCCCGCTTACACCAAGGTAGCCAAATACGAGGACTACCCCAGCGCCCACCCCCAGTACAACTTCGCTTACGACGTCCAGGATGGTCTGACCGGAGACTCCAAGAGCCAGCACGAATCCAGGGATGGAGATGTGGTCCAAGGATCTTACTCCCTCGTCGATGCTGATGGATACAAGAGGACCGTCGACTACACCGCTGATGACCACAATGGTTTCAACGCGGTCGTCCGTCGTGAGCCCCTGGGACATGCCGTTAAGGTAGCCGCCCCTGTCGCTTATGCCGCCCCTATCGCCAAGTACGCCGCTCCCCTGGCTTACGCCGCCCCAGTGGCCAAGTACGCCGTTCCCCAGGTTTATGCCGCCCCCGCCCCAGTTGTGAAGTACGCCGCTCCCCTGTCTTATGCCGCCCCAGTAGCCAAGTACGCCGTGCCCCAGGCTTACAGCGCCCCTACCTACTACCACTAAACAAATCTGACATCATCATTACTACTATTCATAATTAAATTATTCTCCACAATCTATGCTTGATTTTTATTTTTAATGAACAATGCACCGGTATAATTACTGGAGAGGAATATTTAAATGTATTATAGACTATATGTTAACCGGTTCCAGTAGTGGACGCCGAATGTTTATTTCTGGCTCATTAATGGGTCCATCACTGGAACTCAAAACTTAATTTTAAGAAAATGAGTAGATCTAGAGTTTCTACTAACTTTAAGGAAAAACTCCGTTTTAATATTTCTAAAAAAATAGGCCATTAGTGTGGTGAACGTATGTCTTGCAGTATGAAAGAGACATGCGTGTATGAGTGAGACAGCATGAGGAACATATAAAAGGGTGTGATTGCTGTCCATTGTTCTCTTTTCCATTAGACTTCCTACGAAGCACCACTGTACAGTATCTCGCAATAAACATCAATAGACTACCTATGTCTTATTATTGGCAATACCTGTACTGAGATCACAATCAGAAGAATCTGGATCCATCATCCCAAGGAGTCCAGAATATCATGATGATAACCGGCCACGGTCATCACAATTAGTAAAATAAACAAAAAAAATTAACATTGTTTCTGGCGAAATCATAAGTAATCCGGCAATTATTTCCCTTTGAATGGAGTTTTTTTTTGGCCTGCAGAAAACAAGTCGAAAAATATTAAATCCAAGGAAAAGATTCCATCTAATGAATAGAAACAAATGTTGTAATAAAAGAAAAATGAATATGATAAAAATGCAAAGGCAATGGAGATACTTTTGAAAAAACGATTATGGCAAGAAAATCAGGAAAATATTGCCATGTACGAAAACATTTAACTAGAAAAAAGTTTAAAAAAAACGCAATTCTGTATTACCAAAGAAAAAGTCCTGGAAAAATCATATTTTTTTTGAAAAAATGGCTTCAATGCATTTCTTGTGAAATTTCTTGAAAAATACAAAATTTACATAATTAAAAAGTATCTCGATGACACGCGAAGTGAATCAGAAAGCGATGATGAACATCAATTTTTATTGTGAGAAATGCAACATAAAAAATAAGAGTAATTTAAATGATTTAAATGCAAGTAACGACGACAGCTTTTATTTATTAATCAATGTTGGGTTTCATTTTTTCAGTTTTTTATTTTAGTGTAATAATCCTGTACCTACTCACAATAAATTACTTATGTCCATGAACGCTGGCCCCGGTCGCGTATTTACAATCCCTACCGCGTTTCAGTCGCTTAAATTTTCAATATCAAAATTTAAATATTTAGAAATAATATTATTAATTTCTAATATACACATTGGAAAGATTATTTTATCTAGATTTTTGAACAATTTTTGTTTTTGCAAAGTGATAAAATATTATCAATATAGAGGTGTATTTACAATATATGGGAATAATATTAAAATTTAAATATTTAGAAATAAAATTATTAATTTTTAATATACACATCAGAAATATTATTTTATCTAGATTTTAGAACAATTTTTGTTTTTGCAATGTGATAAAAAATAACCAATATAGAGGTATATTTTAAATGTAAATTGTCGTTACCGCGACTGAATCGGTATAGGTTTTGTAAATACGCGCCCGGTCACGGGTTCGCTACACTCGGTCAAAAACGCAAACGATGCTGTTAATTTACACAAGAATTACATGGAAATTGGTTATGATTTGAGATTTTCACGGAAACAATATCATTGTATTTTTTTTTTGCTGATAGAATTAACATGCTCAAAACGATATTTCTTCTGCAGTAAAGCGAAAAAAAATCTTTGGCGAAATAGAATTTAAAAAAAAAAATCAAAATATTAGAGAGCTATACGTTAACGTACGCCTGCGTACGTTGGGAGGCGTCTACTAATATCTACAGGAATTCCAAAAACTGAAAAAATCGAACTTATATCTATGAGAACCAAAGTGTTGACGAATATCTATAATACAGCTCAAACTGCTGACTAATATCCATGAGAACCAAAGTGTTGACGAATATCTACAACACTGGCAGAGGTTGGATTTGCAATTATGTATAGCATATAAAAATAAAAATCCCTAATATCGGACTATTGGACACATTTAGCTGATTAGTACAACCTACGCTCTGTAGATTTAGTCAACACAGGGACCGTCATAGATATTCGTCCGACCTTAGAGCTCTGTAGATATTAGTCAACACTCTGAAGTTCATAGATATTAGTTCAACATATGAGCTGTAGATATTCGTCCGACATACAGGCTGTAGATATCAGTATCTGGAGTCACGTTGTGCACGAATATCAAACAGCTGTAACAATATTTATTTTTATCGGTGAATTATTTAACGTCTTACGCATTACATGATTTCAGTAGATTGTTTTATTTAATTTCGATATTAGGAGTTTTCGTGTAAACCAATTTCCGAAGTATTTATTATTTGCAACTTATCTGGAGACAATTATCTCTAATAGACCAACTTCTTTTACTAAAAATGTCAGTCAGTCAGCTGAACTTTAAAATTAAGGGATAAATTACTTTTACTACCGTTGTACTAAGTGCCTAAGTGTAATGTATGAAGATACTTAATTATTCGATACAAAGAGTATTTTGAACTTCGCATATTAGAAAGTATCTTTGCTTTAAAATACAAGCACTTTACTGGCAAATAAGAAAAGCTGCCGGAGTGATACAACTTCATCTTTACGCAATATTTTGCGCGTTAATGAAACTCACGGTCAATAATATGTAGTGCAGTTCCCCGATACCGGTTTGAATAGAGTCAATATACGATTGCGCTAATCTGGTATGCCTTAGTTTTCGTATAAATACGATCAATTCAGGATCAAATAGCACATTCAGTCACCTTCTGTCAACCAACACACAACAATGGCCTTCAAGCTTTTCTTCCTCGCTGCCGTGGTAGCAGCCGCCAACGCTGGCCTTATCGCCCAGCCTGGCTATGGATACTCTCCTCTGGCTTATGCTGCCCCCGTGGCTAAAGTAGTCGCTCCCCTGGCTTACGCTGCCCCTGCCTACGCTGCTCCTGCCTACGCCAAGGTAGCCCAATACGAGGAGTACTCCAAACCCCAGTACAACTTCGCCTACGACGTCCAGGACGGTCTGACTGGAGACTCCAAGAGCCAGCACGAATCTAGGGACGGAGATGTGGTCCAAGGATCTTACTCCCTCGTCGATGCTGATGGATACAAGAGGACCGTCGACTACACCGCTGATGACCACAATGGTTTCAACGCGGTCGTCCGTCGTGAGCCCCTGGGACATGCCGTCAAGGTAGCCGCCCCTGTCGCTTATGCCGCCCCTATCGCCAAGTACGCTGCTCCCCTGTCCTATGCCGCCCCAGTAGCTAAGTACACCGTACCCCAGGCTTACAGCGCTCCTGCCTACTATCACTAAGCAAACCCTCTATCACCGCTATTTATAAATAAATTATTTTCCATAATCTATACTTGATTTTTATTTTTAATGAACAATTCATAGGTATGGTGAATTCACTACACCGATTATTCGATACACTTCCCCCTATTAGTACCTAACGAGGTACCTTAAATAGAAATCTCTTTATCAGTGTTAACAAGAATTGCACTAATGAAAATGCTTTGGGATGTTCAATGCACATTGTGGCAAGATATAAACACTTCAATTAAAAATGTCAACGCCATGCGTAAATCAAGGTTTATTTGTTATAAGGTAAAGATGCTACAGTTGAAATATCGGAAATAATAATAAGCACAATAAATTACAAAACGTAATAAGTATTCATAATATATGAAGAGAAGAAATATATATTTTCAAAATTTAATAATGTTATTATAAAATTATGTAAGTATTTTTGTTTTTAGTTTTGTGACAGCTGTTTCGGCTATAAGGCGTTTTAAAATTGTGTGTCTTGTAAGCCAAAACAGCAGTCACAAAATTTAAAACTAAAATACTTGCAGAACTTAATAAATTAAATGAGAAAGGAGTGTAAGGAGAATACATTACGCAAATATGAATGGTTAAAGAAGTCGGGGATGCCGGAGGAAGACTTGGCATGACCAGGTGAATCAGATACTTAAGGCTGGTCATGTCAAGAATTAGAATAATAGAAGAGCATGTATGAGACGATTTATGAACGTGAACAAGGCAAGGAGCGTGTGCCAAAATCGATTTATTTGGCGGTCCGTCCTCTCTGCCTACCCCTGTGGGGAAACAGGTGATGGTTAGTAGTTAGTTAGATAAAACTAAATTTAAAAAAAAATTAATGAAGTTCTACGAACTAAACACAAAAACATATAATAGAAGAAATAATGATAAAGCGTAATAAAGCAATTACATAATATTTAGTTCAAAAAATTCTATTTATCCTGAAGTATGGCTAATAAAATTAGCACATGTTTTTTAAAATACCAGACACCGGCTTGAATAGAGTCAATATTACTAAGGCATGCCAGATAAACGTAAACTTTGCGCTAATCCGGCATGCCTTAGTTTTCGTATATATACGATCAGTTCGGGATTAAGCAACACACTTGTCTTCACCTTCTGTCAAGCAACAGACAACAATGGCCTTCAAGCTTTTCTTCCTCGTCGCCGTGGTAGCAGCCGCCAACAACGCCGGCCTCATCGCCCAGCCCGGCAATGGATATTCTCCCCTGGCCCAAGTGGCCTCCGTGGCTAAAGTGATGGTTCCCTTGGCTTACGCCACCCTCGCCTACGCGGCGTACGTTGAAGATTACCCCAGCGAACACCCTCAATACAACTTTGCCTACGACGTCCAAGACGGTCTGACCGGAGACTCCAAGAGCCAGCACGAATCTAGGGATGGAGATGTGGTCCACGGATCTTACTCCCTGGTTGATGCTGACGGATACAAATGAGGATCGTGGACTACACCGCTGATTTCGGGAATGGGCGCTATTGGAAATCCTACGAAGACGGCATGGCAACTGCACAAAAAAGTCAAAAATAATTCTGCAGCTCTTTTTTACACTGTAAATAATAGTGAGACGAATGATGAAATAAACAATGTTCATCTGCTTCCTCCAATGGAAAAAAGCAATAATTTTCTCGCATTTCTCTCACTCGTATTTGGGCCTTGCAATTGTACAGGGGGGTTCCGATGAGAAAGATAATTTTTTCTCCAAACCAGCATTTTAAACTAATAACAATAACTCAATATAATGGAATATATTGAGTTACAATAACTATTAATTGTTCTAATAACAATAACTCAATATAATGGAATATATTGGCACAATCCATAATGCAATACGGTATTATTGCCTGGGGTGTGCCTGTAAAAAATACATTAATACAGTGTTTAAAGCTCAGAAAACCCTAATAAAAGTAATACTTAAGTTACCAATACTAACACCCACTTCAATTATATTCGAAAAATTCCCAGTGCTGAAAATTCAAAAATTATATTCAAAACAAATACTTACCTTCCTTTACGAGAACTTATCCACATTTAACACTTCTCTCGCAATACTAGAACAAGACATGCTCACCAACTACAAATACCAAAAACAAACACATCCTTTGGACAATAATTTCGTATTCTTCTACAACTTCATAATCAACTTACTTTTTCTAATCATCAATATGTAGGTTCCTGAGTTATGAATGGTGTAACTAACCCGACTTTGTATTATATATTTAGATTATTTAGATGAATAATGTATCGGTGTAATTACACACTTCACCCCAGTACATAACAAGCTAGGTACCTTAAATTCAAATCTTGATATCAGAACTTTCCAATTTTTTTGTTTACATATTGTGTTCGTAAGAAGGTCCTGTGAACTTACTTCAAATATTTAGGATAATGTCAGAAACTATCGGCATAAACAAATTGCTAGTAGAATTTTATGGGTAAGTACTGAGATTCAATAGGTAGGCACTAAATTTTTAAACTGAAGTTCTGAATTCCTACAAACATAATATTTCTAAACCTTAAATGCCAGTAGTAAAAAATTTAAGCAGCGCGTCGGAATTCTTTACTCCATTCTATGGTATGATCACTTAATAATAATGAATCTTAGTTGAATGCATATTAATTCTATTATACATTTATTAGTTCGGCGCCCTTGAGGTGATTTTTTCACAAAAACGGCGCTAGATAAATTCACGACAAATAAATCAAAACTGTGGAATGGTAGCTTACATTCGCAATGACATCCTATCTCAAGTTCAAGAAATTCATATCAGTCCATCAAATTATGTCGCCGGGCGGAGGAATCACACCTTGCGAATCACTTTCTTGAACTCAACTACCGCTTCTTAATTCGCCGCCCAGCATTACGCCGCTGGGCGGCGAACGCGTACTTGGTGTTGCACCACCACTTGTGTCTCCTCTCTTCCTCGTCTAGGTCTTGACTGTTTTTACCGGCCGCGGCGTGCCCTACGAACTCGTAGGACCTGTGGCCTACCCCGCACTTCCCTTTTCTTCCGTTCCTGACCATTCAACCCCCATCTGTCAACACTTTCTTTGTCTTCGGTGCCCAAAGCGAGACTCTTTCATAATATTAAATTATTATATTTTAAATTAAATTATTGATTAAAATTTCTTTGTGACGAAATTTGATTGGTCACTCTTGACAAAAATCTACTAACACTAAATATAGCAATTAGCGTAGGGAGTGTGGCGAACCCATCGCTCAGGGAGTGGAAAACACAAACCTGCAATAGCCATCCCAAGCCAAGGTGTGAGCTACCGTGCTCAGGCTGAATGTCCTGGGGAACAGCGTCACGAACGGTGCCTCCGAGAAACAAGGTCGCATCTCGGAGTATTTAGACCTCACTCCAGCACTCAGGGCTCTGCTGGAGTGGACCTTCTATTTCCCTGGTAACTCGTGGGACAAAAAAAAAATTGGACCATTCGAAAACTAGGGGCCTTTTGGGAACCTAGGAATGCTGAGGCCACCTCTGTGGATTTCCTTCCTGGGGTCGTAAGAGGAACCAAGAGGAGAAACCGTGGAGAGGTGAGCTGAGGCCACCTCCATGAACTCTTCCCTTGTGGGGCCTTCAAGGAACCAAGGGGAAGGGCGCCCTTCCAGCGCGGGGCCTTTGTGGAACCAAGGAGGAGTGAAGTGGAGAGATAAAGTCCTCTTCCCATGTGGGGCCTTCGAGGAACCATGTAGGAGTGAAGAGGAGAAATGAGGCCATCTTGGTGAACTCTTCCTCTGTGGGGCCTTAGAGGAACCAAGGAGGAGAGATGAAGTTCTCTTCCCTCCTGGGGCCCTCGGGGAACCAAGGTGGAGTGGACTCTTCCCTTGTGGGGCCTTTAGGAAACCAAGGGGAGGTGGACTCTACGTCGTGGAGCCTTCGGGGAACTAAGGAGTGGAGAGGAGAGATGAGCCCTCTTCCGTCGTGGGGCCTTCAGGGAACCAAGGAGGAGTGAAGAGGGGAAATGAGACCTGGGAAGACACATTGTCGGACCAGAAGATATAGCTTCATTTCGAATGACAATCCTGGTGAACTTTATAAAAGGGACTGGGTTACTGTCAAAGGAATGAGGTAAAATGGGAGATAGTACAATGGGTCTATGGCCTAAGTGCTCTCGGGAACTATGTATATGTAAACCGTCTCCGATTAATTAAAAAAAAAAAATATATATAGCAATAACTAAAAATATAAGATTCAGCTCAACCGTAACAGGCCAACCTAGTACACCACACACAATAAAAACACATAAGCCTAATTGTAAATCCAATAATATTGATTCTAACTCCAACTGTAAAGCTTTGGAATCAAAATAGATATACATATCTGAGACCGAAATCATATAATAAAACCTCATCCAAATTAAATATTAAAACATGCAAAATGTCCAATGTAGATCGGTTCAATAATAACTATGTAAATGGTTGATTGGCTTGGGTGGGGTGGAGTCTGAAAACCTATTAAATAATGTCACTTAAAATTTTACATAGTTACCTATTATTGGCTTATTTAGTAAATGTTTGATTGCAATACTTCTATTTACCATGACGTTATATTAGCTCACAGCTAAACTAGCACATGTTTTTAAAAGTACACGATACCGGCTTGAGTCAATATATGATTGCGCTAATTCGGCAGGCCTGAGTTTTCTGATAAATACGATCAATTCATTGTCAAGCAGTATATTCAGTCAACTTCTGTAAAGCGACACAACGACAATGGCCTTCAAGCTTTTCTTCTTCACCGCCGTGGTAGCAGCCGCCGACGCCGGCCCCATCGCCTACGCGGCCCCCGTATCCAGGTACTCGCATCTCGCGGTATACGACTCCCAACCCCAGTACAACATCTCCTACGACGTCAAGGACAGTCCGATCGAAGAATCCAAGAGTCAGTACGAATTTAGGGACGGAGATGTCGTCCAAGGACATTACTCCCTGATTGAGGCTGATGGAACCAGGAGGATCGTCGACTACACCGCTGATGACGACAATGGTTTCAACGCGGTCGTGCGTAAGTTGTGAGCCCCAGGGATATGTGCCGTCAAGGAAGCCGCCACTGTTGCTTATGTTGCCCCTTTCACCATGCCTACTAGCGACTAAACAACCTCTTCATCGTCCAACACCTTTCCATCCATCGTTAGTGTATAAAAAAATAATTAAAAACACTTTGTTTTTGCCACGAGAATCTTTATTTATAATTCAACACGTTTCGAGAACGATGTTGTCTTCATCAGGACATTTATTTATTTATATATTTTACAGTTTTTACCTTATTATAAACATTTTTACATAATATATTTTGAAATTTTTTTTTTATATATTAATATTACATTTCATTATGTTGGGTGTAAGGTAGGTTTGAGAAGGTGAAACTGTTGGTTGGTAATATTGTATGTTTCGTGAACACCTCACTAGGAGAACCTGTGCTGAGGTGTTTACGTGTTTATGATTAAGTGTGACAAGTACAGGTATTTATGTGTTGTAGTAGAAAGTTAGTTTTTTATCTTCTTTTTTTTTACATTTTAATGGCAATTGTACATTGATTATTTAGATGAAAAAAAAATACGTATAAGGTGTATATATGTACATATGAATAGTTGGTAAATTCTTGAAATACATGTTTATTTATTTTATAGTTTGGTTAGAGATTAAAGTATTTTGATCCTACTAAGTACTAAAAACTAAATTATCAAGTATAGAAAGACAGGCGTGGGTAGAAATGGAAGAAGTGAGGGGGGAGACAGGTGGAAAGAGGAGGTGCTTAGAAGATCAACAGAGGGAGGGGGAGGAGAGGTGGAAAGGTGGGGGTGCTTAGAAGATCAAAGACAAAAATTACAATGGAAATATGTTAAGATAGGGTATACTTGATAATTTAGTTTTCAGTACATATAATGTCCCGATGAAGAGAACATCGTTCTCGAAACATGTTGATTTTTAATTAAAGATTATCGTGGTAAAAACAAAGTGTTTTTTTAATTCTTTCATTAATGAAATGGTGCCACAAAGTGAATTTGCAAAATTTGAAGAAATAAATTATTCTCCACAATTTATTTGCGATTTTTCTTTTGAATGTACATATCACTGTATCCGTTCATTTTTACCTTTGACCCTAGTACCCACTTACCTAAAAATCAGCCATAAATTCTCACAAGGCTTGTAATACGTTTTTATGTATTATTATATTTATTATTTTACTATTAAAGATGTGACAATCCGACTGCAGTAACCCTTTTGAAGTGAAAATTTCCTTAGCCTCGTTAGCAATTTGAAATTCTGATGAAACGGAAACACGTCACTAAAATTAAATATTTCACCAGTATTCGGTTCTAACATAATACAGTAAATCCTCGACCTCACGCAAGCCTGCCATAGACTCGACTATAAAATCCAAAAAAATAAACGTTTTTATTTTTACAATATCCAATCTTCAAACCACACCAAAATGATCGGGCGAGAGAAAACGATATCTAGCGACTCCGAAGAAGAAACCATAAATATTAATATGACAAAATGTATAGGAAAAGGTGCACTGGAATTCGACGACAAAAAATGGAGAAAATCATCCTTAACTAACTAAGTAATGAACTAATCACTAACTAACCATCACGCCGTTTCCCCGCAGAGGTAGGCAGAGAGAACGGCCCACCAAACAATTCGGTCTTGGCACGTACTCCTTGCCTTGTTCACATTCACACATCGTCTCACACGTGCTCTTCTATTACTCTGACTCTTGAAGTGGCCTGAATCAAGTATCTGATTCACTTGGTCGCCCCATTTTTGAAGTAAAAACTTCTTTAGCACCGTTATGATTTGAAACACTATGAAACGGAAACGAGCAACACTAAAAAAACGAGTGTGCTTTAGACCACACGACTGAAGTAAAACTCCACTAACTTATATCTCCCTTTCAATTTCCGTTCGCCTCGCCCGATCACACTTTTCATAACGCTCTTGTCACGCATTCACCAGCTTACTCCCCAAATCAAGCGTGCGTAAAGGCCCGACCATTCGCCTCGCCCGATCACACTTTTCGTAACGCTCTCGTCACGCATTCACCAGCTTACTCCCCAAGTCAAGCGTGCGTAAAGAAGTTTTACTTCAATAAACAAAAATTTTAACCAAACAAAAAAACGACTTCAAAAATGCACTAAAAAGTAAAAAAATAATTTCGTATTCTTCTACAACTTCATAATCGACTTACTTTTTCTACTCATCAATATGTAGGTACGATTGTCATTTTTGGAATCGGTGTCAGTCATGTCAGGTTTGTAACTACATACATAGTTATAGGTGAGATGTGCTTGTGCCGCACAAGCGACTTGACGAGGCGAAAGCGGGGCCGCAGCGTGAGGGGAGCTGTCAAGTAAACACGCCGCGCCGGGCCGGGTACCTTTGCTGACACCGACTCCAAAAATAACAATCGTACCTACATATTGATGAGTAGAAAAAGTAAGTCGATTATGAAGTTGTAGAAGAATACGAAATTATTTTTTTACTTTTTAGTGCATTTTTAAAGTCGTTTTTTTGTTTTGTTAAAATTTTTGTTTATTTTTTGATTTTTAGTGAATCTGAAGTACACTAATTTGTCTGAATATGGGTAGATCTACTAAACGTGCTGCTCATATGAGACAGACATAATTTGACCATAACGACATTAGGGTCAAATTAAGAGATTCGACCGAGTTTCGTTAATTTGCTCCTAAGAATTGAAGAGTTCCGTTACTTTGTCACGGATCCGATAATCAGAACCTAACCAAACTCTCATCAATCTATCCTTGAAGTACATCCTTTCCAATAAAAAAAGAATCATTGAAATCGGTTAGCGTGATATTGAGTTATTCGTCCATTTGTCGCGCACATACTTTATGCAAATTTAAGACTTATATGGTTTTCTCATGGATGCCATTGTCAGAACTAGACCAAATTAAAATGGGACCAGCACCAGCTTTCAAATAAAAAAAGAATCATCAATATCGGTTCACCCAGTCGAAAGTTCTGAGGTAACAAACATAAAAAAAAATACAGTCGAATTGAGAACCTCTTCCTTTTTGAAGTCGTTTAAAAAGAGACAAACACCTTCACCTATCTATAGGATTTAGCCTGAGAGAATGAGATAGATTAATCGGTAACATCTTTGTGCGATGCTTCGTAGCCTATTGCCCTCCTCTCTGTGCGGTGCTTCGTCGAATAAAATGACAAAATAATTTTTAAACTTATTAACAATGTTATAATAAATAAACCCATCCTGCAATTATCCCACTCTTGATACTCTGCTTTCGACTCATTTTGTTTAACTTCTACCGCGTGTGAAATGCACACATGTTTTTTTTTGCTCGCCAATCAGAACAGGAATCACTTATTCTATATCGGAGTGAAGCATTAAAAATAATAATTTCGGCAGTGTGGCATTGTGTAACTCGAACAGAGACGATTCTGACAAACGATAAAGTAGGGAGGTACCGAAATTAATTTATTAATTTATCATTCTATATTATTTGAAATATCGTAATTTTTCGAGTTTACGAACTTGTGTTCATTCAAAATGTAAAATTCTTTTTTCACAAAGGTAAATTTTTCATTGTAAAATTGGTGTTGACATCATTAATCTATAAAGCGCCTGATAAAAATATAATTAAAATAACATAATCATAACGAGTACCAATAATAAAATCTTTTGTATCACCAAGTATTAATATGTATATAAGATTAAGGTCAGTTAGGAAATAGTCCTTGCAAACATTGTCACTTCATCTCAGAACAGTAAACTGAATTTAGAACCCCGACCAACCAACATCACGAATAGAGAACTCCAGTCCAATTTTTAATTTTTTTTTAATGAATAATGACCTTCTAACTTAAATAACTGCATTTTTATTTTTATTTTTAGAGTTATTTTAGTTAAAATAATTGTCAAAGTTTTAATTTCTCAAGACCCCCTGAAAACCACCGTATGTATGGTGAATTGTGTGACGTCATCACTCCTGAAAATTACTAAAGGATCGGCAATCAGCTGATCAACTGCCGCCATTTTGAATTCGGCTGTTCGAAGTATTCTCCCTAGAAGTTGCATTACTATTTTTTTGTGCAGTAGTTTTTGAATATTTTCAATAATAGAGATAAACTAATAAGAGATACCTTTATTTTTCAATAAACATTATTTACTAAATCTCTATAAACAGTACGTAAATAAACGAATAAATTAATACGATGGCTTAGGTCTTATCATACATTCCCATACAATGACTTTACGGTGACGTCACGACACGTTGAACTGTGACGTCACCACTAAAATATCAATAATGCCAACTTGACGGCGTGTTTTTACGACCCGATTACAAATGAACTTTTTAATAATTTTTTAAAAACTCTGTGTTTGATATTATTAAATAAAACTTATATATTTAGAATCAGCGTTTATTGGTCTACATGAACATATTTTTTTAAAGCGATAATATTTTTCACTGGAGTTCCTTATTGTACCCATTGCACCTATACTATGAAGACAATTCGCACTCCATCTTTGTGAATAATTTAAAATGTTTTTTTTGGTTCCACGACAACTCAATAAAGTGGCATTTCAACACCCCTTCGAAAAGTCATTAAAAGTTATGAAGAAAATGAAAAATAGCCTATAACTCAACCTTTTTAACCATTTTTTCAACACTTTTAATGACTTTTCAAAGGAGGTGTTGAAGTTGTATGTTATTGACTTGTCCGGTCACCGTTTTTTTTAATCTACAGTAAAAAAAAAACAATAAAAAAACACATAAATTTGTTTAAGACCACTTTTATTTTAAAACACTCTACCGGTTTCAGAAGCACCCTTCCTTCGTCAGGAGAATATTATACAAAGATATAGTTAAATACAGAATAGATATGCTATGGTGTCCGCGCAACTGTCGCCGGACTACGCGCTAATTAGCGTAGTTTTCATACAAAAAGAATTTGTTCATTTCGTTGATTTTTTGAAAATGTGCATTAATATTGGTTAACAATATATTTTGAATAAGGAAAGAATTCGTTCATTTAGTTTAACGTTCGTTTGGTTTATTCGTTAATTATTTGTTCTTTTAGTTTATTTGTTAATTGGTAAACAATATCGGCGACACCCGGAAGCGCAGATCCACCTAGTAAAACAGCAGATAGCACATCTACTTATATTTCAATATCTTTGATATTATAACTACGAAGGAAGGTGCTTCTGAAACCGGTAGATTGTTTTAAAATAAAAGTGGTCCTAAACAAATTTATGTGTTTTTTATTGTAAATTATGGCTAGCCACAAAGTTAGTGCTTTTTACAAATATGTTTTTTTAATCATTAATTTTTTATTTAAATAATTTGGGGGAGACATAAAAGCTACGGTGGACGTTAGGATGATTTAAAACCATAAGCCATGGTAAGTATTTTGCGTGTTAATGAAACACAAGGACAATATACAAAATAAGTAGTGCAGTTCTTCGATACCGGTTTTGTTTAGAACCGATATACGACTACGTGCGTAGTAAATGATTGCGCTAATCTGGCTAGCCTTAGTTTTCGTATAAATACGACCAATTCAGGATCAAGCGGCACATTCAGTCACCTTCTGTCAACCAACACACAACAATGGCCTTCAAGCTTTTCTTCTTTGCCGCCGTGGTAGCAGCCGCCAATGCTGGTCTCATCGCCCAGCCCGGCTATGGATACTCTCCCCTGGCCTATGCCGCCCCCGTGGCTAAAGTGGTAGCTCCCCTGGCTTACGCCGCCCCTGCCTACGCCGCCCCCGCCTACGCTGCTCCCGCCTACGCCAAGGTAGCCAAGTACGAGGAGTACTCCAAACCCCAGTACAACTTCGCCTACGACGTCCAGGACGGTCTGACCGGAGACTCCAAGAGCCAGCACGAATCTAGGGACGGAGATGTGGTCCAAGGATCTTACTCCCTGGTTGATGCTGATGGATACAAGAGGACCGTCGACTACACCGCTGATGACCATAATGGTTTCAACGCGGTTGTCCGTCGTGAGCCCTTGGGACATGCCGTAAAGGTAGCCGCCCCTGTCGCTTACGCCGCCCCTATCGCCAAGTACGCCGCTCCACTGGCTTATGCCGCCCCAGTGGCCAAGTACGCCGTTCCCCAGGTTTATGCCGCCCCCGCCCCAGTTGTGAAGTACGCCGCTCCCCTGTCCTATGCCGCCCCAGTAGCCAAGTACGCCGTGCCCCAGGCTTACAGCGCCCCTGCCTACTACCACTAAACAACCTCTCCATCATTCAACGCCTTTCCATCCATCGTTAGTGCATAAATAAATTATTCTCGACAACCAATTTCTGATTTTTCTTTTCAATGCGCAATTGTGGATACACGTATAAGTACAGTTACTTCCATCACCCTACTACCAAAAAAGAAGTTCAGCGACTAGAAAGCTTTCTAGCACAACCGTTGGTGGTTTCTTCCGATACGTGAAGCAGTGCCTTTAAATGTACAAGAAAATTATGTAATTTGGGGTGATGTTATTATAATCTAACTACACTAGTGGATACACTGTCACATTTCCACACTAGAAGTTCTACTGGCCATAATACTGGTAAAAGCTTTATCTTTATAACAATCTTAAAAAAAATAATCACATACAAAAAATAGGACGTTCTGAGACACATCAAAATCCATACTAATATTATAAATGCGAAAGAGCGTGTGTTTGTTTGTTACGCTTTCACGCCTAAACCACCAAACCGATATTAAAAATTCTTTCACCAATAGAAAGCTGCATTTTCAGCGAGTACCATAGGCTGTATATAATGTTTTGCGTTATGAAATTTGTATAAATGAAAATGTGTGGATTTCATATATTTTAGCGGCAGGGAGGAAAGGCAAGAGGAAGGTGGGGTTCGCGGAGAGAGAAGAGACGAGAGTATGGGAAGGCGGGGAAGGTGGAAGGGAACGGGGACGCAGGGGAAAGGACATGCAGCTTTCTTTGAATGGCATTGCAGCTAGTCATTAAGGGGGTATAACCAGAGAAAACCGGAAATATGTCATTTTTAAATCAAATTTTAGATGTATTGCCTCTTTTCCAAAAAAAATTATAAATCGATTTCGAAAGATTGTTCTTTTATCTAGTAAACGCATGTTTTAAATTTTGAGATTTTTTTTTTTGTATAAAATAAGGTTATAACGTAGGTCGTTGGCAGATTTGTTAAATTTTAAAACGAAAAATCTTATTTTACGAAACATATTTCATACCATGTAATCATACATTATGAAAAAAAAAGCTATCTTACTGGAAGACAACAAATTGTTAGAATAAAATCCTCATTGTCGGAAAAAATTTATGCAACAAGTGGAGTTCCACAGGGTTCACACCTTGGCCCAATATTATTTATCTTGTTTATAAATGATCTTACAAAAATATTTCATGATGTATTTATCTTACTTTTTGCTGATGACCTCAAAATTTTTAGAATAATTCAAAATATTTATCATTGCAACATTCTTCAAGATAATATCAACAAATTGTTAATTTGGTGTAATGAAAATAGACTTTACTTAAATATCTCAAAATGTCATATAGTTAGATTTTCTCGAATAAAAAATCCAGTGATCTTCAATTACAACATTGATAACAATACTCTGGAGACATTAACACAAATTAAAGACTTGGGCATCACTTTTCAATCTAATCTTTCATTTGTTAACCACATAACAGAAATCTCTAATAAGGCCTTAAAAATGTTGGGATTTATAACTAGGCTAACTAGAAATTTTAACAATATTAAGTGTATAAAACTGTTATATTTTGCATATGTTAGAAGTCAACTTGAATACAATTCTCCCGTCTGGAACCCATATTACAATATACATGTACAAGCTGTTGAAAGAATACAAAACAAATTCTTACGTGTTCTTAATTTTAAAATGGGTATTCCAGCAGTTATGTTGAACTACAATACTATTTTGAATGGTATGAATATGCTGAAATTGTCAGACAGAAGAACTTTCACTGACTTGGTATTTCTGTATAAAATTCTAAATGATTTAGTTGACAGTCCGATATTGCTCGAATTGATAAGCTTCCGGATTCCAATACGTAATACTAGAAGTCAGGATTTATTTCAGTGCAGTAATTCTGGAACTAACTATCATATGTATTCCTCTTTGCCCAGAATACTAATGGAGGGAAACAATTATACCAAGTCAGTGGACATCTTCAATTTTTCTTTAAACAAATATAAAATATTGTTACGAAGGCAGTTCAGTTATGTACAATAAATACTGTGTATTTCTTACTATTCATATGTAAAAGCCCCGAAAAAGGGCGTTAATAAATAAATAAATAAATAAATAAATAAATAAATTATTGTAAATCAATACGTCATCCAGTAAACGCATGTTTCAAAATTTTAATTTTAGTTCAAATAAAATCTTTAAAAAAATATCCTTACACTTATTTATGACGAAAATTTCTCTATTTTGTCTATCTATTTACGGTCTAACAAATTAATATATTTAAGATGTTTTTACATTCTTATTCTGCTTTGGCATTATTGAAAAATTATAAATACTTCTGATCAAAAAATAATTACAAAAAGTACATAATTTTATCATCACGCCTTTCAGTATTTTTGGATGTAGGTATAAATTAAAGCAAATTTGGAATGAAATAAATCGACAATGAGTTATAATTTTAAAAAGCTGGAATGGAGAATAATTAACCTTTTTAATCGGAACCGCCCTGTACGATCGTAAGAACATCTTTCGACGAAATGTGGATTTTCGGCCGCTGGATGGTTAAAGGCCCTTAATAAAAATTGCACATTTGAATTAGAAGTAGGAAAAATACATTCAATACGAAGATGTAAAAATCCCACTTTAGAAATATTTATAAATGGTCACAAACCTTCCTATATAATACTCCAAATGTACAAAATTAAATACAATATTATTAAGACGATATTTCTTGTGTTAATTGATTAATAAACAACGACTCAAAAGAAAAAAATAGCTTTTATATCGAAGGAAGCAAATACTTTGTGGTGTGACAGTATATATTAAATGAAAAAAAAAACACACTTTGTAAAACACTCTTTTATTTTATTTTATATCTGTGTCTGTATCTAATTAATTATCTTTAGTTGATATAATAAGCCCTGATGAAGCTTGAGCTAAGCGAAACCTAGTTGGCTGTTATATATTAATTAAAATAAAAAGTGATGTTTTACAAAGTGTGTTTTTTCATTTAATATAAAAAACTGCATTCTTTTAGCCAAATTTTATAATTCTTGATTGCCATTTTTTGGACCTTTGGTCACTATTTTTTTTCCTGATTATCATATTTTTGTGTTTATAGATGGTTCCAAAGTTTGTACCAGGATGCACATCTCTGTACGGGTTTGGATTTTAAAGTTTTAAAATAAGTTCAGAGATCCAGAATTTAAGATTTTTCTATAACACTTCTTTGGTTAGATGGATGCATCCCGCACAATGCAGCGTTTTCCAAAATTTATTATCACTCATAACTGCGGTGTTGTTGATTAATTAACACATACCACACTAATTACATTAGTACATTTTTTCACATTGCAGATGTAAACGCCACCTACGGAAACCCCATATCCGCATAGTAATATTGTAAGTTAACAGAAATTACAGCAAGTAAAAGAAATGACAAGAAATAGAAAAATATAATAAACAAGAATAATTTTTTACATTTTTTGAAAAAAATATTCATACCCTGGCGGGTTTAAAATAATAATAAATTCTACATTAATACCTAGATATTTTAAATAAATAATAATAATAAAGGTCTTTGTTCCAGAATTTGGGATTGTAAGTGCAAACCCACACATCCCATAGTCTACTAACTAACTAACCATCACGCCATTTCCCCATAGGGGTGGGCCGCCAAACTCGATCTTGGCACACACTCCTTGCGTTTACATTTATACATCGACTCATGCATGCTCTTCTATTATTCTGACTCTTGACATGGCCCGATCCAAGTATCTGATTCACTTGGTCGTGCCATGTCTTTCTTGAGCGTCCTCGACTTCTTCTACCATTCACATTTGCGTCACATATTCTCCTTACACTCCTTTCCTTATTTATTCGCTCTACATGCCCGAAGCATCGAAGCGTCTCTTTCTAATCCTAATCTTACTCATTAGTCTCATTACAGTAAGTATGCTTAGGTACATCAGCATTGCATTATTTGCGGATCTCCACGTTTCTCACACGATCGTACATGGTTTTACAACACATTCGCCTCAGGGATCTCATTTCTACGGCATTCAGTCTAAATTCATCCTTCCATACATCAGTGTAGGTAGGTACCAGTACTCCATTATGGACGGCTAGCTTCGCTTCTTTGCGCAGCTTTTTGTTGGCACCTACCTGCATTTACCCTTCTTTCAATATCTCTATCAGCCTTCCCATCTCTCGTAAACATACTTCCCAAATACACAAACTCATCCACCTGCTCCAAGTATTCATCATTCATAACTATGTTGCACATTGTTTTCGCACTCTCTCTTTCAAATACCATGACTTTAGACTTACTTACATTCATCATTAATTTATTATTCATACATAATTCAGCCTAGACACGAGACTGTAGATCTTCCTTAGTGTTAGAAATCAGCATCACATCATCCGCATACAACAGGCAACACATAAGAGCACCTACTTTCAGATTACTCCCATAGTCAAATTCTGTTATTATATCTTTATGGGACAGTTCAACAGAACTTGGAGTAATTTTCACAGAACTTGAAAATATTTGATATTTTACGAATCGTTCATATTTTGTGAAACAACTGGCCTTTGGTTTAACAGACCGACCTTGCGGAACACTCTTTAAATTTTAAATAGTGTAAAAGTTTATTTACAAATGAACACTTTTCAAAATTTGATGTAACAAATTCTTTTTTCGCAAGCTTTGAACTTATGAACCCACAACCTTAGGATTCAGTGTAAAAGATCTTGTAATAACGTAGTGAAAGAAATTCGAAAATTTAACGCTTGGTCCTATATAAAACCCACGTCGCCCAAGGTCAGCTATTCACATTTTCTCGCAAGAAAAATAATTATTTCAATATCTAGACAAACCGAGCCTGGCATCGTCTATGAAGTTATTTTATTTTGTGATTATTTTTTGTTAAAGGATCAGGACATGACAACTATCCCAACACCGTTATACGGAATTAAATTAATCAAAAGGTTTATTACATACTCTCAACAAAACAGAATGTTTAGACCGTGAAAAACATTATATAAAAATCAACAACACTTTAGAACAAACGGTGTTCGGAAACTAGTGGTACAAGCGGAAAACTGGTAAATCTACATCACATTTGAGATCGATTTTGTGGCAGGTACCGAAACATTTTTTTTCGTCTATCGATCACACTAATCACGATCATACTAACTACGCCAATAAGTATATAAGTATATTTAGTATACATATAGTATATTATAAAAATTTTAAAACAGAACTATTACATAAAATCCTCCGTGGTTTTTGCATCATTGGTGACCTTACGCAACATTTTCGGAAGTTCATGATTTTCTTAAAAAAACTGGTTCTACATCTAACGAGCTAACCCAATGAGCGAATGAAATTATCCAAGGACTTTAATCAGACCGCGTTTCACTATAAATACATTCGATTTCCTATGATACAGCACATTCAGTCACCTTCTGTCAACCAACACACAACAATGGCCTTCAAGCTTTTCTTCTTCGCCGCCGTGGTAGCAGCCGCCAACGCTGGTCTCATCGCCCAGCCCGGCTATGGATACTCTCCCCTGGCCTATGCCGCCCCCGTGGCTAAAGTGGTCGCTCCCCTGGCTTACGCCGCCCCTGCCTACGCTGCTCCCGCCTACGCCAAGGTAGCCCAATACGAGGAGTACTCCAAACCCCAGTACAACTTCGCCTACGACGTCCAGGACGGTCTGACCGGAGACTCCAAGAGCCAGCACGAATCTAGGGACGGAGATGTGGTCCAAGGATCTTACTCCCTGGTTGATGCTGATGGATACAAGAGGACCGTTGACTACACCGCTGATGACCACAATGGTTTCAACGCGGTCGTCCGTCGTGAGCCCCTGGGACACGCCGTCAAGGTAGCCGCCCCTGTCGCTTATGCCGCCCCTATCGCCAAGTACGCTGCTCCTCTAGCTTATGCCGCCCCAGTGGCCAAGTACGCCGTTCCCCAGGTGTACGCCGCCCCCGCCCCAGTTGTGAAGTACGCCGCTCCCCTGTCCTATGCCGCCCCAGTAGCCAAGTACGCCGTGCCCCAGGCTTACAGCGCCCCTGCCTACTACCACTAAACAACCTCCCCATCACACAACACCTTCCCACCCATCGTTAGTGCATAAATAAATTATTCTCGACAATCCATTTACGATATTTTTATTAATCTCACTTTTCCTAACACACAACTTTAAATACCCAAAAGCTCAATTCGAAAAAGGAAAGCACAAACATTCGAGAAATATCACTTTTTCTTTTTAATATTATTAATATGATAATACCCCATTAGAATTTGAAATTAAAACACTTTTGTACTTTTATTATTACGGACATTTTCAGACTGGTGACCAGTCTGAAAATGTCCGCAATGGGATGAAACCGGTCCTGGTGAAATATAAATTAGTGGAAGAAAGTACAAAGTGTTTTAATTTCAAATTCTAATACAATGGAATTCCACCAAGAATTATCAGTGCAAAAACTAGACTCATAATATCCCATATTAGGGGTATGTGACGAAATTGCATTAGTGTGAATTTCACCTGATTAAATTCCACCCACCTAAAATACACCCGTCAAATAAACCTGCTTTTACAATGTGGCTCCTCTTAGTTGGATTAAAGATTAAATTTCCAGATGAAGATAAGAAAATAATGAAGACAAATAAATAATGCCATCACAAGAAAAACTTTTTTTTTTTTGCGCTCTTGTGATAACACTTTGTCATCATGTAAAATGAGGGCCTGATCCAGTCGTTCCTTGAACAGTGACCAGTTTCCCGTTCTGTAACAGAACGTCCCCAAATTTTTACAAACACCCTCCATTGGGGGAAGAGCTGAAACAAAATAATCAATCCTACTTATCTCAGCACTTCCTAGAAGGCTACACTCCGAGGTCCACGTTCCACGTTCCACGTGCACGCCACCCAGAGCCGTAGATCACCGTCCCCGTCTGGCTCCGTCTCCCGACAGCTGCGGATCCAATCCCTCTTCTCCGAGGTCTTCCTTCCCAGACTGCAGCGACGGAAACCAAGTCCCGGTTCCCGGCTAATCCACTCGATGATCTTGACCTTGACCCGATCCTTGATCCTTGATCCTTGATCCAAGATCCTGTGTACCCCGTTACACGGTGTACCTTTGTGTATCCTTGACACGATTCTTGACATGAACCTGTACCCCGTTATACGGTGTACCCAAACGACAATAATTTTGTAATTTGTCGGTCCCACACACGCGAATAATTGCGTGTGGCTGCTCCAATTTCTTCTTAATGCGATCGCTTCCTGCGATCGCTTCCTGCAATCCTGACAACAATCCTTCAGATCCCGAAATCTACGGCGTAGATTCTTCCAATTTACGTAAAAAATTACGAACTACCGAGCTGCGCCAACTGTGGTGTCTGTGGATCGGGTAGTAATAACATCTATTAATGTTACAATGTTTATTGGTTGCCAGGTTAATATGGAGAGATCGCTCAATAGCGGGTACATCCCTTTTATACTTCCCATACTCGCTATCTCGCTCTCATGCCGTCACCCTCATACACATACGTCACAAGAAGTTTTCTTCAAAAACTAAAAGACCGGTCGGTGGCTGAGTTGGCATCGCATTTGGGTCTCACCCGGGGTCGCGTGTTCGATTCTTCGGCTGGCGAAACTTTTTTAGACATGTTAAAAATCGATTGTATACTGTTATTTGGCTTATTTTTTACACTTTTACAGACAGTTTATACGTGGTAAATTAAATAAGTAAACAATACAATAATTGAAGTATGTGAAAAAATAATATTTTTTTATATTACTTCTATAAAACAAACAAAATTTATCACCCTAGTTGACATTAGCTTGTCACCCGCCATCATCAGCAAAATACTCAATTAATGACGTCCTTTCTTTAAGTGTAGATTATTGACAAATGTTTGTTCCAAGAAGTAGTTAACATATTTGTTAATTTTGTAGCAGTAATATCAAAAAAATAAATATATTATTTTACATATTAAAATACTCAATTAGTGAGGTCCTTCCTTTGTAATGTAAGTGTTGATTATTGACAAATGTTTGTTCCAAGAAGTAGTTAACATGTTTTTTTTATTTTTTAATAAATTTTGTTTGTATTATAGAAGTAATATAAAAAAACAAAAATTTCATTATTGTTTTATTTTTATTTATTTAATTTAAAACGTGTTAACTGTCCGAAGAAGTGTAAAACATAAGCCAAATAACAGTAAACAATCGATTTTTAAGATGTCCAAAAAAGTTTCGGTTTTGGTTTCGGTTTCGGTGGTAAGTCCTGTTTCGGTCGGACACTAGTATCTTGTCATGCTACGCTGGGCCAGAACGTCCGTTCTGCCATGTGGAACATAGAGCAAGTCGTGTCGACGACCCTGGCGGTAGTTGTAGGGTACTGACAATTTATAGCGTACCAGGGTACCTAGCATGGTCGATCGATATAGGTTTTATCGAAAATGTCGGTAACTTGTCAACGTTCCCGAGCACGACCGCAGGCCGCTAATGAACAAACAGTAGTTCACAACGACTAAGGGTTCCTTATTTATGCGACGTGAACTGTTATTTATTCGTTAGCAGCCTGCAGTCGTGCTATGGAGCGATGACAAGTTATCGACATTTTCGATAAAACCTTTATCGATCGACCATGCTAGGTACTGGAGATTTCGGCTGTCAACCAAATAGTTTATTAATTTAAAATCTGTAAAAACTGTAAGGGTTCCTTTCCACTTAGATTTTAGACTTTCGTAGCGCGTTTCAAATATGAAATCCATCTGATAAAACGTGGGTATTCACCATGCATTCTCATATAATGAAACGTTAGATTTTTTAAGTGAAACTTCTATAGCCCCGCTATGATTTGGATTTCGGATGAAACGGAAATGACGATTACTGCACCTGTGCATAAACTGCGTTCATTGACCGCTTTGATTATGATGACACTTTTAAAGGCTCCTATTGGTTTAGATATATACCTGAAATTACGCAGGTCTGCGCTCATTGGTCGCTTTGATTTTGACCTCACTTTTCAAGTATTGGTTGAGATGGTTTTGGTAAAGTTTCGCTTCTACCGCGTGTAAATTGCACTCGTTTTTTTTATAGTAATGTATATATTTTTCGGGTATGAGGCCCAAAAAAGCAGAAGCGTATTCTAGTATAGATCGTGTAATGCAGTTTAACATCGATATCATTGCTTGATGCTTGGAAAATTCTTTATTATTTGTTTTAATTACAAACCCAAGAAGTTTGTAACACGATGATCAACTCCATTGTATGATCTGAAAAGCTAAGTTTGGGATCAAATGTCTTCCCAAGGTTCCGTATGGATTTTACTGATGACTGGACTTTGGAAGATACTCTTAATAACGCACGAGTGACGATATACAATTCAAATTAGAAACGTTGCTTGAGATGGCTTTAGCCGCGTTTGTTAAACAGATCAACAATCGGGATGCCATAGTCCCACTAGCTCAATTCATCTGTATATATATAAAAAAATAAAAATATGTTTGTATATATATTGGTATGTCCGCTATCGTTGCTAAACCATTCATCCGATTGCGATGGGATTTGATGTGTGCATGCCCGCGAAGGTTTCTATATACAATAGTGAGTTCTGGCATCATTCTGGCAGCATTGCTAACCGTTCATCCGATTGCGATGAAACTTTGGGGATTTGATACTAAAGAGGAGGGGGGGGGAGGAGGGGGGTGGGGAACCTGGGAGAGGAGTTCGCGGGACGGCGGAAGTGGGCGAGTGGAGTAGGGAGAGGGAAGGCAACATATGCCGGGAAATGAATGAATGAAGATTAAAGAATGAATAATGAATGAACGATGAATGAATGATGAATGAATGAATAAGTGAACGAATAAATGATTGGATGCATTAGTGAATGTATGAATGCATGTATGAATGATTCAGTGGTATTTCCACCAGTGGCGGCTAGTTCATAAGAGCTCCCGAGCGCCGCACAACCCACAAAAATTGAAGATCATAATTCGAAACGCGGTTCGGTTATAAATTATTATAATATTTTCTCAAGATCTCGTACAGTACGTAGGTAGGTACCTATTATACGTGCTATCTGAGCGACGAGAGCCGGCCCTTGCGCCCATCTTCATAGCAGTTCGTTTTCGATAGCGGTCCAGAATCTTACTATTTTGTGAGCAAATCCCGTGAACAATCGGAAGCGTAAGTATATACGATTCTTTGCAAATTTCACGAAAGCGCAAACGCCGCTCCGAATTTTACCCCCACATCGAAAGGAGCGGTTCGTAAAGTAGTGTGTTAAACGAGAACGCTTATATCATATGTAATGTTTTTGTCCACATTTTGTCTTCAATTTAACAACAGAGCTACTATTTTCATTAATTTTTGGGGATCGCTGGCAACGGTTAATATGCACTTTATTTTGAAAAAACCTTTTGATTCACCTTAATTACATTAAAAGGCAACTATCTGCATTGGGGGAAGTGGAAAATATTTCATTCTAAATTTCATTATGTAAAATTAAAATTAGCTTTCGTCTTGTGAGATTGTACGCCAGAATCACAAACCATGTTACACAAACCTAGCGTAGCCGCTAAACTACTTGAAAACTGGGATGTTTTTCTTGCCTTGACGCGAGTAGGCGTTATAAAGGGGCACTTTCTTTTGTATCACAAACCATGTTACACAAAAATATTTTCCACTTCCCCCAATGCAAATAATTGTCTTTTAATGTAATTAAGGTGAATCAAAAGATTTAAAAAAAAAAATTGCGTATTAACCGTTGCCAGCGATCCCCAAAATTTACCCTATTTTCAATTAATGTTCCGCGCGGTCTTCTCTTCAAGTCAAAGCATGTCACTGTATTACAATGATAATGAGCGATAATGAGTGATTAGCTGATTAGTTGTCAACAGGCGGGCATAGTCCGATCGAAAATGTTACCCGAATATTTGTGTAATATCATAAATCATAAGTCCACTTTGGTTTGTTTATGGTCCCGGGCTACTACATCCACCAATAGGAATCTTTTATTTGTTGTTGCATTTATCTGGTTTATTTTCGTTTGACATTTATATTTCCGAAGCAATAACTACGAATATGAATTTTGGGAATTCGCGTTCGAATGGAAATTAGGAAAACAGGACCCGTAATTGGAACAAAAGTACAAGTGAGAAACTTCCTTTGGTTGTTATTTCAGTGTTTGTAAAGTATTTTTTGAAATTTATTGTTGAAATTGTATTTTCAACTGTGTTGTAAGTATATGTTTCCGTTTTAACGGAACGGAGAATAGTAGGTAGATAGGAACCTTTCCTAAATTTATTGTCTACCTTAATGACTCTGGTGAACCCCCACATATTTTGCCCACCGGCCACTGATTTCGACCTAATACCACGCGAGTAGTGTTGAGTACCTCATACAAGAGGCACCTCAAATGTCCCATACAAACACGTAAAATGTCCTCCCACCTCACAATATGTATTTGTACCAACTCTTTTTCTTTGTATTAATACAAATATGAAGGGGGGACAAATATGAAGGAGGGACAAATATGAGGTGTGAGGTGGTTTGTTTTGTTGGACTATATTCATGTCATGTACGGGACAAATATGAGGTGAGGTGTGAGGTGGTTGATGTATTAAACTACATGTCATGTCACGCATAGTTTGGGACAAATGTATGAGGTGGTGAGGCGTGAAGTGTTTGTATATTCTATGAAATTTTTGTATTAGAACCGTGAGGTGGTGATGAGGTAAGCCATTCATATATTGTGAATACCGCAGAAGCGTCCCAACTGCTCCGAAATTTTTATTTTTTATTTTTTAATTCTAAATTATTGTTAAGTGAATACCGCACAAGAGTACCAACTGCTCCAAAAAAATTTTTTTTTTATTGAAAATTATTGTTATGTGAATACACATAACAATAATTTATGAGCACAAGAGTCCCAACTGCTCCAAACAAATATTTTTTTATTGTAAATTATTGTTACGTGAATACACAAAACAATAATGTATGAGCACAAGAGTCCCAACTGCTCCAAATTTTTTTTTTTTTAATATTTATTTTTATTGAAAATTATTGTTATGTGAATACACATAACAATAATTTATGAGCACAAGAGTACCAACTGCTTAAAAAAATTTTTTTTTTTAAATAATTTTTTATTGTAAATTATTGTTATGTGAATACACAAAACCATAATTTATGAGCACAAGAGTCCCAACTGCTCCAAATTTTTTTTTAATTTTAATTTTTTTTATTGTAAATTATTGTTATGTGAATACACATAACAATAAACATTTTTTTTAACATATTTTTATTTTAAATTATTGTTATATGTTATATAAATACCGCACAAGAGTCGCAACAGCTCTCAAGGGAGGGAGGATGAGGCAGTGTTGAGATAATGAGGTGGAGGGGGTTGCTGAGGAGGGGGAGGGATAAGAGGGGGGTGCAGGGAGACAACCAGGAACCAACACCTCTGAACCAAGAAAATCAAGCTGAAGGAAAAAAACAACTTCCCTGAAATTCTCTAGCCCCCCCCCCCCCCCCCCCCCGTAAGTGAAAATATTTTGTAACACCTTCAAATGAGGTGGGACACCTCAACACCTCATTTCAATATTTGAGTACCTCATACAAACTCATCCTGATATCGTGTCCTACCCAACACTACACGCGAGTGAAGCCGCGGGTCAAAGCTAGTATAATATAAAAAAACATCTGTTTCTGTATCTGTATTAGTGTGTTTCTACCAAAATATGTGTAAATTTGATACTTATAGACATCATTCATACGGTCTTCAATTTTTAAAATATGTTAAATAATATATTTCTTTAATTTTCCCATTCAGCTACCTAATAGGGTATAACAGCTATAATGTAGAATGGTGAATTGAAAAGAAAAATCTAAAATCAATTGTCGAGAATAATTTATTTATGCACTAACGATGGATGGGAAGGTGTTGGATGATAGAGTGGTTATTTAGTGGTAGTAGGCAGGGGCGCTGTAAGCCTGGGGCACGGCGTACTTGGCTACTGGGGCGGCATAGGACAGGGGAGCGGCGTACTTCACCACTGGGGCGGGGGCGGCATAAACCTGGGGAACGGCGTACTTGGCCACTGGGGCGGCATAAGCCAGGGGAGCGGCGTACTTGGCGATAGGGGCGGCATAAGCGACAGGGGCGGCTACCTTGACGGCATGTCCCAGGGGCTCACGACGGACGACCGCGTTGAAACCATTGTGGTCATCAGCGGTGTAGTCGACGGTCCTCTTGTATCCATCAGCATCAACCAGGGAGTAAGATCCTTGGACAACATCTCCGTCCCTTGATTCGTGCTGGCTCTTGGAGTCTCCGGTCAGACCGTCCTGGACGTCGTAGGCGAAGTTGTATTGGGGGTGGGCGCTGGGGTAGTCCTCGTATTTGGCTACCTTGGCGTAGGCGGGAGCAGCATAAGCGGGGGCGGCGTAGGCGGGGGCGGCGTAAGCCAGGGGAGCGACTACTTTAGCCACGGGGGCGGCATAGGCCAGGGGAGAGTATCCATAGCCGGGCTGGGCGATAAGGCCAGCATTGGCGGCTGCTACCACGGCGGCGAAGAAGAAAAGTTTGAAGGCCATTGTTGTGTGTTGGTTGACAGAAGGTGACTGAATGTGCCGCTTGATCCTGAATTGGTCGTATTTATACGAAAACTAAGGCAAGCCAGATTAGCGCAATCATTTTTTACGCACGTAGTCGTATATTGGTTCTGAACAAAACCGGTATCGAAGAACTGCACTACTTATTTTGTATATTGTCCTTGGGTTTCATTAACCCCCCCAAATATTAAACATGATTTATGTTTTTGCATCACGTCTTCCCTAAATTATTGGAATTTAGAGATTAACGATTAAAAAAACGCCGACTGGACAAGTCAACAACATACAATTTCAATACCTGCTTTGAAAAGTCATTAAAAATGATGAAAAAATTGGTTTATAGGTTGTGTTAGGTTAGGTTATGGGCTTTCTTTTTTTCATAACTTCTAACAACTTTTCAAAGGGGTGTTGAAATGGAACTCTGATGAATTGTCGTGAAACCAAAAAAATATTTTGGAAGTGTACAAAATACTCACAAAGATGAAGTGTGAGTTGTCTTCAAAATGAAGGTGTAATAGTTACAATTTGTCATTTTGGTTTCTAACTTCACAATACCTCGTTCTGAGATGAGGTGTCAATGTTTGCAAAGACTATTTATAAAGCTTTAATTTATTTTTAAAGTTTTTATTCCAGCAGGACTGGGAGGGTAGTGCAATCCCAATCTGCCATATTACATAAACAACTATAAAAGAAAAAAATGTTTACATATTAGGTAGGTACCTAATTAAAACAAAATGAAAACAAAATTCATCACACAAATAACAAAAAATTAGCATAAAATTAAAATAAATAATAATTAAACAGAATTAAAAATAAAAAGATATTTCAGGATTGTCCATCAGGGTGGTCGCCTCATCATCTGCATCCATCGCTCATTTATTGGGGAACTGAGCCACTCGGATGCAGCCACGACAATGATATTGGTTGAAGTCCGTGTCCTGCTCCAGAAGCCGGCTAGTCGGTGGCGAAGTAAGGCTGGGAATGAGTGCACCCTCCCCTCGGTGAACATCGTGGAGGCACTGCAGAACCTCGGTAGTTGCATAAGTTGCCTGTATGTATTGTTGTAGTGGTGATACAAAAGTTCTCATAATTGCTACTCATTTTGCTTATATTATTTTAATTATCTTTTAATCAGATGCATTATAGATTAATAATGTCAACACCTATTTCACAATGAAAATTTTATCTTTTTGAAAAAAGGACACAGGAAAAAAAATATGGTTGTTCTAAAATCCAAAAGTTTTTCTTCTTATTCGCTAGTTAGCCTCTCTTGGTTCAAAAAATATTACACGTTGGGAGCTGAAACCATGGTATAACGTTTTTAAAAAAAAAAAAATCTTATTCATTTCCGCAATATTATTTAAAATTTATACGTACCCACCTATATAAGAAAGTGAATATTTTTCTATATTTTAGACAAGGTCTTATACAATGTTGAAAACCTTCTCTTATAAAATGTTGAAAAGGTTTTATTATGTTGAAATTTTGGAATCATGTAAGGTACTTACTTCGGGTTTTCAAAAAAATTGTGGTAAGTAGCCTTTTCGAAGACATTATAAGCTATTTCATGCTCCTGTGATACATCTCTAGTACAAAAATAAATTTCAAGTTGGGAGGCGGGTAATAATGTGGGTATACCCGCCCCGGGAAGCGTATTTACAAAACCTATACCGATTCAGTCGCGGTAACGACAATTTACATTTTAAATATACCTCTATATTGGTTATTTTTTATCACATTGCAAAAAAAAAAAAATTGTTCTAAAATCTTGATAAAATAATCTTTCTGATGTGTAGGTATATTAGAAATTAATAATTTTATTTCTAAATATTTAAATTTTAATATTATTCCCTATATTGTTAATACACCTCTACATTGATAAATTTTTATCACTTTGCAAAAACAAAAATTGTTCTAAAATCTAGACAAAATAGTCTTTCCAATGTGTATATTAGAAATTAATAATTTTATTTCTAAATATTTAAATTTTGATATTGAAAATTTAAAGCGACTGAAACGCGGTAGGGATTGTAAATACGCCCCCGGGAACCGTTTATTGGATAACCAACACCTCTGCCATTGGTCACCCCATGTGGTTCGCTAAGTTTGGTACCTTGGCAGAGGTGCCTAGCTTTATGGGGTGAGATTTGTCTAGGTTTTGTCAGCGAATGTGTTTATCTACTCTTTGCGTGGCGGGCCGGATCGGGAAAGACTGGTTGAGGGAGACCTAACGTAGACCTCGTACACCGGTATGCACAGCTGTGGGAGGGATTTTATTTTATTTATTTACGCCCTGGTTGGCATTTACATGAAAAACTTACAAATTGATTAGATTAAGTGTAAAAAGATAAATGCAGTTGTATTAATTGTAAGAAAACAACACATGTATACAATAATAAAATTTTGTGCAAATTAGCAAAATACTAATGCAGTGATTCAGTATGATATAAGCTTGAAATAGGATGTAAAAGAAAGTATAACACAAGAAGGCATAACATAAAAAAGTATGCTTATACTCACGATTTTAATCAATAAAACAAAATAATTCACACACTAACATCAAGTCACTTTACAATCAAGACATCCACACTCACAATACTCGAAATAGCAATAAAATCCGCGTACCTCAAACACACACTACAAAATATGGGATAATATCCCTGAACTATATTGCCAATACACTATATAATTCGCTTCCAGATATTATGTACAAGAGAATCCAGAAAATAAAAAAATCAGAGTAATGCGTACGTTTAAGGATGAAACTTTGTAAATTTCTTGTCATGTTCAATTGTCTTGTTCCTTTTCTCTTCTTTTCTTTTCCATTTAGTTGGAATCATCCATATTTGTATAACCTTGTTACTTTTTTCTTTATTTGTTCTCTGTTGTTGTATGTTCTACTTAACCTGTATTTTATTTTTTGTCTATATTATATGTGAAAGTATATTTTGAATATCTAAATTTCTATGTAAAATTGTAACTATTTTCATCAACCTATGAATTGTCATGAATTGTATGTTCATCCTGTCCTAAAATGAGTTCTGTAACTCACCGGGATTGATCTAGTAAGAAATAAATACAATTAAAAAAAATAATTAAAAAAATTGGTGAGCTGCTCTCTGAATAATATTTTTTTTTAACTAACTCGCTTTAATTTCCTGTATCTGACTTTTAAACCTTACTAAGCCGTTGAAAGAACCTGCGCTAAGATATTATATTGATACGAGCATTGCCCTGTGAAAAATCACGGGATATTATAATCGTAGGATTTGTGAGGCTGAAAGTATTTATGAAAAAGACGACCAGACCCTTTACGCCTGGATCATTGCCCTTCAAAAGATGACCAGAAATTTACAATTCGAATGAACACTGTCAGTTAACTTAAAAAATTATAACTCATGTCAAAAGTTTAAAGAAGAGATTTACACGTTTCAAATAATATAGAATGATTAATTAAGAAATTCATTTTGATATCTACCTATTTTATCGCTTGTAGGAATCGTCCCAACAAACAATTCAATTCTCTGGCAAGAACAACTCCATCATCGGTGCTACAACCCATGGAGAGTATTGGCGGTGAAAAACTGCTAGATTACCGCGTCAAAGCAGCTCGCTGGATACAGTGTCAATACGGATATATTGAAAATTAAAATCAGAAATAGGTTGTCGAGAATAATTTATTTATGCACTAACGATGGATGGGAAGGTGTTGGACGATAGAGAGGTTATTTAGTGGTAGTAGGCAGGGGCGCTGTAAGCCTGGGGCACGGCGTACTTGGCTACTGGGGCGGCATAGGACAGGGGAGCGGCGTACTTCACAACTGGGGCGGGGGCGGCATAAACCTGGGGAACGGCGTACTTGGCCACTGGGGCGGCGTAAGCCAGGGGAGCGGCGTACTTGGCGATAGGGGCGGCATAAGCGACAGGGGCGGCTACCTTGACGGCATGTCCCAGGGGCTCACGACGGACGACCGCGTTGAAACCATTGTGGTCATCAGCGGTGTAGTCGACGGTCCTCTTGTATCCATCAGCATCAACCAGGGAGTAAGATCCTTGGACCACATCTCCGTCCCTAGATTCGTGCTGGCTCTTGGAGTCTCCGGTCAGACCGTCCTGGACGTCGTAGGCGAAGTTGTATTGGGGTTTGGAGTACTCCTCGTATTTGGCTACATTGGCATAGGCGGGAGCAGCGTAGGCGGGGGCGGCGTAAGCGGGGGCGGCGTAGGCGGGGGCGGCGTAAGCCAGGGGGGCGACTACTTTAGCCACGGGGGCGGCATAGGCCAGGGGAGAGTATCCATAGCCGGGCTGAGCGATAAGGCCAGCGTTGGCGGCTGCTACCACGGCGGCGAGGAAGAAAAGTTTGAAGGCCATTGTTGTGTGTTGGTTGACAGAAAGTGACTGAATGTGCTGCACAATCTGAGATGGATCGTATTTATACGAAAAATCAGTATTAGCAATCTTTCTACGATCATTGGGTCAGCCAAATCAAAACCTGTTTATCGGACTAAATATTGACCGTGGATTTCATTAACAATGTTTTTTTTAACACATGCTAGAAGATTGCGTAAGGTCTTTACATGTTGCTTTTTAAACCATACAAGTACCTCCATATCAAGTATTCTGGATCAGAGTCCGTTGAACGACGTTTTGGAGGCCACAGGAGATAAACTCAAATTCTAAGGATAATTAACACCTCTGCTGTAGGTCACCGCAAGTGGATCGCTACATCTGGTGATTTAGCAGGGTTGCCCAGCTTCATGAGGTGAGATTTGTCTAAGTCTTGGCGGTGAATGCATTTGCCCACCTGCTGTGTGGCGGGCCGGATCGGGGGAGACTGGTTAAGGACCTAACCTAGTCCTCTCCAGCCGAACCTTCTTGGCCCATAGCTTCGCACCGTGGTGGGATGTATGGATTCATACGTTCGTCATTTCTGGACTCGTAAACCCCTGATTCCAACCCACCCCTCATACCGTTTTCCTTCCCATAACTTCCTCTCCTTCCTTTCCCTTAAAAAACCGTCCTTACAGCATCCCAAAAGATGGCGTGTATAGGTACTGTGGTATTTTTCCCTCAAGGCCTCCTACGTGGAGATCAACAAAAAGATTATTGCTGATATTTATGGTATCTTTGTTCAAGGCTTGTGTTATTGACGGATTGTTTTGTATACACGCTTAGTCTAACTCGTCTATTTATGAATGTTTGTGTTTTTAAAAAAATGACTAAAATGTAAGCACTGCTTTCTTTGTATATTTGGCGAATATCTGGTAGGTTAAGTTTGTTGAATATTTGGTCTGTGTTAGTCATTCTATGTTAAGTACCTACATCGTACTTTCAAAATAGTTAACGATTTACATATGACGAATAGCTAAGTTTGTTGCTCCTCTCCAAACACTGAATTCGTTATCTATTTTGAATTGGAAAAAGGCAAAATATATTATTTTCATTTGTTTTAGCTTATACACGGTCTCGGTAATCTCATAGTACAAGCGGGATCTATTTGGTGGTATAACTTTAATGATTTGAGCTTATTTTGAGTTTGAGTAAATAGAGTTTGAAGTTGAAATTGCTTGGGTTAAATTTGGAAAATCGTTTATATTTCCATCAAAACATAACAAAATGCTTCAAATTTTGAAAAAGTAAATATTTCCATCAAAATAAAACCAAATGCTTTAACGATGTAGAGGTATTGCTCTTTGCTGATGGCATCAAGCTATACAAGAAAATAACTGATTTAAATCATTGCCATATACTACAGGCAAATATTAGTAAGTTTAAAGATTGGTGCATTCAAAATAATTTATTCTATGTAGAAAAGTGCAAAACCTTGACTTTCTTCAGAAATAAAAATCCAGTTTTATTCGAACAGTTCATTAACAATACAGCTTTAAAAAGAGTCACGAAAATGAGAGATTATTTTGGATGAAAAACTAAGTTTCGCCAATCATTTCAACAAAATTGTGAACAAAGGTATGAAAACACGAGGCTTCCTATTAAGAACAACTAAAAACTTTAACACATTAATAACATTTTGCGAATACAAAAATAAATTGCGTTTTATAAATTTTAAATTAAATATCCCACTGGAACACTTAAAATATAATTTCTTATTAAATATTAAAAAAATACATACATTGGAAGACAGACGTTAAATAAACAATCTTATCTTTTTATTCAAAATACTAAACTCTAAATTCGACCACTGCAAACTCCTGCTACTCATAAACTTACGAATACTCACAGGAACAATACGACAAAATAAATTATTGTTCTTCAGCATTCATAAGCATAACTACATTGCCCACTCTCTGACACAATGATTCACACTAAGGGAAACCAATACTTACACGTACGTTGACATATTGAATATGAACTTGGCGAGTTTTGTGGATCATATAAAATATATATTCCATCACTATTCCTAAACGCATTTTGTATTTATGTAAACTAATCGCTGTATTTTTCAGTTTTTGTTTCTTGTATTTTTATGACCTGTGTGTATTTTTAACTAATGTTATTTTATTTGTATTATTTCTTTCTTAAGTTTCAAAATTATATTAAAATTGTACTATCAACATGTAAAAGCCCCCTAAGCTTTAAATAAATAAAAAAAATTAAAAAGTACGCCTAAATTTGTTACACATCGATCTCATCAATTTGGGATGCGGGTATGGGTACCGCCGCCCCGGGAACCATTTATTGGATAACCAACACCTCTGCCATAGGACTTAGCAGGGATGACCGGGTTCATGGGGTCAGCTATATCCGGATCTTGGCGGCGAACATGTCTGCCACCAACAGCGCGGCAGGCCGTGTCAGGAAAGACTGGTCGAGGGAGATCTTTTGATCTCTCCAGCATTACTCTCTCGGAACATTGCCTTGCATTACAGTGGAAAGGATGGATTTATTCGTCCGTCACTCCTGGACACACTGACCCCCAAATTCCTACCCACCCATCGTACCTTTTTCCTTCCCAAAATTTAATCTCCTTCTTTCCCCTAAAAAGACCCTCCACACAGCATACTCAAAGATGAAATAGGCCCTGAGTGGAATTATTTTCCTTATGGCCTCCTGTGTGGAGCTAACGTAAAAAAAAAAAAAAAAAACGCAGTCTCTGATTCTCCCGTGTTTACATAATTTTTCTTTCATTTTAAAATTCTGTTGCCTAAGAGAAAGATATTTATTAATCTTAATCTTAAGTTAGCTCACATCTTTGTGTGTGCTAATATTTTATAAAGATATAAACATTTACATTGGTTGTCAAACATAATCATTCTTTAAATATTTCACACAAATAAAGACATTAATAATTGAGGTAGACATATTTTCGTAATTCTTTTTTAAACTTATTTATATTTTGTATCTCAGTAATTTCATTCGGGATGTTGTTATACAGTTGGACGGCCTGGTACACCAGAGATTTCTGGGTGCTTGATTTTTCTCTTGTCGGCAGTCTAATTTGCTTTGAATTTCTTGTCCCGTGACCGTGTGTTTCGTTATTATAATGTATTTTTCTTTTTAGTTCCTTAGACATCATCCCCATGTTAATTTTATGTAAAAAAATAAGTACATTCAAATACACAGTTTGCTTCACTGTACTAAAAAGAAAAGTCTCAAATAGATTGTCGAGAATAATTTATTTATGCACTAACGATGGATGGGAAAGTGTTGAATGATGGAGAGGTTGTTTAGTGGTAGTAGGCAGGGGCGCTGTAAGCCTGAGGCACGGCGTACTTGGCTACTGGGGCAGCATAGGACAGGGGTGCGGCGTACTTCACAACTGGGGCGGGGGCGGCATAAACCTGGGGAACGGCGTAGTTGGCCACTGGGGCGGCATAAGCCAGGGGAGCGGCGTACTTGGCGATAGGGGCGGCATAAGCGACTGGGGCGGCTACCTTGACGGCATGTCCCAGGGGCTCACGACGGACGACCGCGTTGAAACCATTGTGGTCATCAGCGGTGTAGTCGACGGTCCTCTTGTATCCATCAGCATCAACCAGGGAGTAAGATCCTTGGACCACATCTCCGTCCCTAGATTCGTGCTGGCTCTTGGAGTCTCCGGTCAGACCGTCCTGGACGTCGTAGGCGAAGTTGTACTGGGGGTGGGCACTGGGGTAGTCCTCGTATTTGGCTACCTTTGCGTAGGCGGGAGCAGCGTAGGCGGGGGCGGCGTAGGCGGGGGCGGCATAAGCCAGTGGAGCGACTACTTTAGCCACGGGGGCGGCATAGGCCAGGGGAGAGTATCCATAGCCGGGCTGGGCGATAAGGCCAGCATTGGCGGCTGCTACCACGGCGGCGAAGAAGAAAAGCTTGAAGGCCATTGTTGTGTGTTGGTTGACAGAAGGTGACTGAATGTGCTGCACAATCTGCAATGGATCGTATTTATACGAAAAATCATTGTTACCAATCTTTGTACAATCATTGGGTCAGCCAAATCCAAACCTGTTTAGCGGACTAAATATTGACCGTGGATTTCATTAACAATGATTTTTTAATACACGCGAAAAGATTACGTAAGGTCATCACATATTACTTTTTAAACTATAGATACAAGTACCTCCATATCAGGTATTCTGGATCAGAGACTTATTGTAACTTATAATCACATCGCAAACTTTCTCGAAAAATTCCGATGTTTCTCAAAAAAATCCACTGGACACTAATTAATTAACAGAGTTTCCATGGAATGTTGACTCCTCCCACCGTTCCCCTCCTCCACCAAAATCCCCCCTCCCACTCCCTCCGCCTAATTAATTTTTGTACTTTTATAGAATTTTTAAGTTAGTTTTAAGTTTGCTCGTGAATGACACGAAATGTGAGTCGGTTCGTCTGATATTGTACTATAAAAATCACTAATTACAAAAAACTATTCAAAATTTTAGCATTTTCTTTGCAGGATTGTTTATAAATTTTTTAACCACTTTTACATCTCAACAATTTTCCCTTTTTTTTCAAAGAAGAAATTTTCTCACTTATTCGAACGAGAATTAGACATTATTCCGTTCCTTCTCATCTTTTTAAAATTCACCACCTTGGCTGCCCAGATTGTACATTCCGTGATCTAGAAGAAGGAACTTTAGATCACATATTTTTTGGTTGACCCTCTTTAAACAAATATCCTCTCTTCCATAGAGCCTTTACTAAAATTGTTTCCACTCCATTCAACATCTCGTCTCTTTTAAGTCAGAACTCGACTCCAAACATACATGTAATTTCGGTATTTTTGGTCATTTAAATAAAATTCATGAATTAATTCTCTATTCCTTTCTCCATGATTTGAAATGATGACCTAGAACACCATTGTAGGGTGAAAGCCAGAAATATTTGGAAAAAACAATTGAAACGGGTTAATTAAATAGAGTGCACAAATTTTAATTAGTCTTTAATTTGGGGACGATCAATTTGTAAGTGTACGGTTCAATAATAGCTTGAAAGTATAACAATAAACTTTACAATACCTTGATGGGTTCACTCCCAAGTGAAACTTAATTGTTCCCTCAACAGATCTTTTTACCTTTTACAACAAGTCTATTCACTCTAGGTTAGCTGATCACTTCAGTCCTGCCAGAGATTTACCTGAAGATGCGCGGTAAGAACCGGGTAGCAACTTACTATCTAAAGTTAACACATGACACATGACCTTACATCGGTCATCCCAGCTGTGACATCCATTCCAGGGATCACATCTGTAAGCCTGATTAAAGTAAATTCTGTAGCTTGATTAATATAAAAATAAATCTGTAAGCCTGATAAAATTATCAGATAGCACCCCTCGCTCGAATTATTGACGAAGACGAAGCGAAGAGAAGAACTCATCAATATATGGTACTCTAGAAAATCTGCATAATAATTAGGTGGTTTGTCAACCACTTTTATAAAAGAAAATATTGTATGAAAGCGTTTAAAACTAAAAGTTGCTTATTTTATTATTTTGTTGAAAAATCATCAGTTTACAATATTTTTATAATTAAGATAAGTATCTTCAGATTTTATGTCCGGGTTAAATCTTCCCCACAGGAAAAACTAAACCCTTTCACACACTTTTCCACAAATGATCATCTACTCAATTCACGCTTTGCAATTGCTATGACTCCAGATACTAATATCTACAGCCTGTATGTCGGACGAATATCTACAGCTCATATGTTGAACTAATATCTACGAACTTCAGAGTGTTGACTAATATCTACAGAGCGTTGGTTGAACTAATATCTACAGAGCGTAGGTTGGACTAATCAGCTAAATGCGTCCAATAGTCCGATATTAGGGATTTTTACATACATAATAACATAAATTAAGTTTTTTAAACTGCTTACGCAATATTACGTTATTCCAATATGCTATACATAGGTAATTGCAAATCCAACCTCTACCAGTGCTGTAGATATTCGTCAACACTTTGGTTCTCATAGATATTAGTCAGCTGTTTGAGCTGTAGATATTCGTCAACACTTTGGTTCTCATAGATATTAGTCAACAGTTTGAGCTGTAGATATTCGTCAACACTTTGGTTCTCATAGATATTAGTTCGATTTTTTCAGTTTTTGGAATTCCTGTAGATATTAGTAGACGCCACCCTATATAAGTATAATAAATACAAAACAATACAAGAACAACATGTCAACCTACCAGAGACCAAATGGGAAAATAATTCACAGACTCCAGATATTTTCATATCAGAGGGATCGGCTCGGTGGAAATCCTAATTGGACCTATGAATCCTACTGATCCCTCAATATAAAAATTTTAAATATTTTTTGTAATCCTACATGTATTTAAAATGACTGATTTTTGCATTTTTATATATAAATTCTTTGACAAATCTAATATGCCTAAATTTTGAATGAGAGAGCTAGGTATAATGCCAGTAACCGAAATAACAAATGGTAATATTTTTAGAGTCTGAGAATGCTAAATTCTTTTAATCTCATTTCCTAAATCTGTATGTTTTCTTATTTTTAGATGAATCTGGTCAATGTAAAGTACTACATATTGTGTGAATCTAATTTATTGATTTCAGGTTTGAAGTTGAGAGATATTGAGTTGAATGAGTGGAATTCACTGTATGAAGTGTCAAAGATGTGTGAAAATGTGTAGGGTTAATATATGTGTTTTGTTTTGAGTTAGTGTTGCATTGAGGGATGTTTATGCCTCCGCACACCTATTTTTGCCGGTTTATAACGTATTTTCCTTGAACACTTTAAATCTTTAAATTTAAAAAAAAAATATATTTTTTAAGTTAATATCTAGACATTTTCCGAGCTGAAACGGTAATGGAGAACTCCAGTCCATTTTCATTATTTTTTTTTTGAATAATGACCTTCTAACTTAAATAACTGCATTTTTGTTTTTAGAGTTAGTTTTCATAGTTAAAATAATTGTCGAAGTTTTAAGTTTTCAAGACCCCCCGAAAATCACCGTATGTATGGTGCATCGTGTGGCGTCATCACTCCTGAAAAATTACTAGCTGATCAACTGCCGCCATTTTGAATTCCGTTATTCGAAGTATTTTCTCATATATTTATGTATTTTCCCTAGAAGTAGCATTACTACTTTTTTGTGCAGTAGTTTTTGAATATTTTCAATAATAGAGATAAGCTTATAAGAGATACTTTTATTTTTGAAACATTATTTAGGCCTAAATAATGTTTCAATAAACACAACAACTAAATCTCTATAAACAGTATGTAAATAAACGAATAAATTAATACGATGGCTTGTGTCACATCATACATTCCTATATAATGACTTTATGGTGACGTCACGACACGTCGAACAGTGACGTCACCACTATAATTTCAAGGATGCCAACTTGACGGCGTGTTTTTACGACCCGATTAAAAATGGATTTTTTAATAATTTTTTAAAAACTCTGCGTTTAATATTATTAAATAAAACTTATATATTCAGAATCAGCGTTTATTGGTCTATATGAAGATATTTTTTTAAAGCCATAATATTTTTCATCTGAGTTCCTTATTGTACGAAACTCCTTCGATAGAAAAAAATTGCAAAGTATGCTAGGAAAATTAAAAAAAAAAAATTGTTTTGTAATGACGAAAATTAAATTAATATAACATGTTATAAGTACTAAAAAATTAACAGTGTGTCTAAATGACACTAACTTGAAATTCATCGAAATATTTTGGCTCTATTTTAAACGAGAAGTGTTTAATCAAATATTTTCTTAATTTTCGTTTTTGTAATATGTTTTTTAATATTGGCACGCTCCCTCTAACATTCTTATTTACACATTTCCCTACCAACTCATATTCTTCATATTTTTTAACGTTTACTACGGAGCCTTCGTGGGTGGTATTGTCTGGATTGTCTGATGACGATGACACTCTTAATTGAATCCGTACACTAAATAGTACACCTGTAACTTAGATTAGTACCTACTGACGTATTTTATATGTACTTTCGTGCTAACAATAATTTTCAATTAAGATTAAAATGAGGAATAAAAGAGCTATGCAAATATTTTTGATTGCTTATTTAATTAAATGCTAGGTCAATAAATACATTCATCATCAGTACAGATCAGTTCATTTAGTGGTAGTAGGGGGCGGCGATCTTAGCTACGGGGGTGGCATAAGCCAGGGGAGAGGCGATCTTGGCGACCGGAGCGGCGTAGGCGAGGGGGGCGGCGTAAGCCACAGGGGCGGCGATCTTGGCAACGGGGGCAGCGTATGCCACGGGGGCGGCGGCGTACTTGGCTACAGGGGCGGCGTGTCCCAAAGGCTCGCGATGGACGACCGCGTTGAATCCGTTGTGATCATCAGCGGTGTATTCAACAGTCCTCTTGAAACCATCAGCATCAACGAGGGAGTAATATCCCTTAACCACATCTCCGTCTCTGGTTTCTTGCTGGCTCTTGGAGTCTCCGGTCAGACCGTCCTGGACATCGTAGGCGAAGTTGTAGGCGGGGTGAGCGTATTCCTCAGGGGCGGCTGCGTATTTAGCTACAGGGGCGGCGTAGGCGATGGGAGCGGCGATCTTGGCGACTGGGGCGGCGTAGGCCAGAGGTGCAGCTACCTTGGCGTAGGCGGGGGCTGCGTAGGCGGGGGCTGCGTAGGCGGGAGCAGCGGCGTAGGCGGGAGCAGCGGCGTAGGCGGGAGCTGCTGCGTAGGCGGGGGCGGCGTATCCCGCAGGGGCGTAAGCCAGACCAGGTTGGGCGATCACTCCAGCACGAGCAACGGCTACTACAGCGGCGAAGACGACGAACTGGAAAATATTAATAAATTATTTCATTTACTTGCCTATTAATCTGTTTACACTAATATAATGACGGCCTCCGTGGTCCAGGGGTGAAGCTCTTGATTCGCAATCCGAAGGTCGCGGGATTGAATCCGACATGGGCAAATAAATTTTATTTAATCGGTTTGCGTTATTTCACAATTAATTCAATTAAAAATAATATATAGTATATTTGCGCCACCAGAGTGGAAAATAATCTCAGTATTGCGCCGATGAAAGACCACCATTTAGAATTGAAACGTTGTTTGAAATGGCTTTAGGCGTGTTTGTTTACCACATCTAAATAGCCAGGTATTTACCCACCTTCCTCTTCCCCATCTCCTTCCCCTCCCTATTAACTTCAGCCTCACAACATACCCCAATTGGGGATGCTAAAGTCTCACTGGCTCCAGACGGGAGATGCTGAGACCCTTGTGAAGTATTCACATAAAAAAACGAGTGTGCTTTAGACCACACATCTGAAGTAAAACTTGTGCTCCATCTATATGATAGGAAGAGAAAAGAAAATGTGCGCGCGCACTGCTCTCTCTTGCTCCTACAGTGTAATACAGACAATAGGCCTACACTGTGTAACGTAACTGGCTATGAGAGAAAGAGAGAAAGAAAGTGATTGCCCCTCTCTTTCTTGCCCCTACAGTAATATACGAAGCGTACTCCCTCTCAACTTCTATTCGCCTCGCTTTTATTAACGCTCTCGTCACAAATTCGCCAGCTTATCCCCAAGTCAAGCGTGCGTAAAGAAGTTTTACTTCAAAAACTTCTCCCACCAAAACAATGGTTTGCATTGTTGTGGAGTTTAAGGTTAGCGTGTGGTACCTTACTAGGAGAACCCTTACCGGGACATTCAAATGTCTATGGCAAAATATAACGTAGTTGTTTTTCCCAAATTTCATATTTTATATAGGAAAATAATCGCTCTTTGTTATACGCTTTTTACGGCATTCAACCAAGAACGAAAAAACATATCGGAAAGTTAACTGTTATTATTTCATTATTGGAACTATGTATACTATGAAATGTTTTAATTGTATTACGACATGTTATAATAATTAATAGAATAAAAAAAATTTATAAGAGCTCATGGTTTAAAACATTTTTCGAAATTTCACAATTTTTTTGCACAGATTTTATATGTAAACCACTATAAGTCACTTCACGGAGTTAAAAAGGTTATACCTTGAAGACCATTTTGAATTGTGTACTGTAGTAGGCACTTGCAGAATATGGTCTATCGGTACTCGACTCATACTATTTATACCCGGAGCACTACCACGTCATCTCTCGACTACACTATCGTCCAAAATCCAGATTACGAACACAGTCAAGCCAAAACATCACTCCGGGGCAAACTGCGAACAAAAAACAATGCACCCAAACGAGAGTCACTTACACATTTAAAAAGTGAAGCAAACGCACACAAAGACATTGAGAGATGGTTAGTCTACAATCCTACAACAACCACAGATACTCATTACAGCGTATAAGACCACTAATACACTAACAATGTTCACCTATGAGCAATTTCGCGCACCTTCACATTTAAACCCGGTTTATAAAATCTTTTGGGTGACTTTTAATATCACGAAACATTTTGCCCATGGGGATACTTTCGTACAGATATTTATTTTTAGTTTTGTAGGCACTGACGTCAGATATTTCTGTGGTTGTTGCTATGGTTCAGTCATTGCTCCCTTTGCTGAAAATAATTATCATTTATCCTGATGAACCAAGGTCATACTGGCATGAACCATCATCGCAGGTCTTGAAGGGTGATTGATTCTGTTTCTTTTGCGTGTTAAATCGGACGTGTACGACACATTTTGACGGTTTTCTTAAATAAGGCATTCGAGCTAAATTCTGCGCTTGCGTTACGACCTTCGACCAAGGATATCTTGATCGAAGGTTACGACACAAACTCTTAAAAGTAGTTTATCCTAAAGCCAGAGAAGACGGCGCGTTTTGCCGCGTTTTGCCGCGTAATCCTAGGGATAATTTGCGAATCGTGTGTCATCGCGTATTGATATCAAGATAATTCGACAAGCGGATGGTCATTTAGAATGCTTATTTGGCTTATATATAAGAAGTTTTAATAATTAATAAATAGTAATAGGTGTTTTAAGTAGGTAATTAAACCATTTAACACATTTCAGACATGTACAATGTACAAGTCTTAGAAAAATACATAAATTTGACAGCCGATAACGCACGACGGTCGCCTTACGATATCTTGTATAATTGGGTCGTAAAGCTGACATAAATAAAAGATATCACAAAATATATAGAATCACACTTCTGGGTTGTATGAAGAACTTGTTTGACTTCATCAGTAAGAGAGAGTACAAAGAAAATTTCTTCGATACGTTCAATTCAAATTGAGACAGCCTGTAATTGAAATCCGCTACAATACATTAATGTCTGATCTAAACCTACCACTACTTTCTACCCGGCGTACTATTAATGACATTCTTATACTTTTTAAATTACTGAACAATCTCATAGACTGCCCTCAAATGTTAAGTGTTATAAATATTCGTGTCCCTGTTAAATCAACTCGACTCCACCACCTTTTCCACAGTGCCAATCATAGCACTAACTATTCCTATCATTCACCGCTAGTGCGTTTTCACTGAACTGCCAATACGTATACAGACCTTTTGATATTTTCAAAACCTCACCGTGTTGCATCAAAGCTAAAATAATTAGTTATTTATGTAACTGATATAGTTTTATCATATAAGCATAGTAGGCATAGGAATAGGCAAAGTGCATATAGGCATATAATTTCACATTGTTTTTTATCTTTTTATACTTCTTTTTATATCATTATCATTTTTTTTTAATTCTATCATTTTTTATCTTTTTATACTACTTTTTATCTTTTTATAATATTATAATATCTACTCTGATTCATATCCTTTTTAATAAATATAAAATGTTATTTACATACCTCGGAACAGACTGTGTCTAGTGAGGTGGGTAAAATAAAACTTTGTAAATAAATGAAAAATAAATAAACGCCCGGGTTGCCGGCACTGAAACTGAAACTGATATGTTTGTAAAATGATAAATATTTGTTGTACTAATATGCATCGTATGTATGTTATTCTATATATATAATGTTTGTAAATGTTCGATACACTTGTATTATGTATGTAATAGGCCTATGTATGGACGTTTAAATAATAAATAAATAAATCAGTTCAGCGGATCGACCAAGTTATTTATCGATGGACCAGCGCGTTGGTGATCTTTCTCTGCTTCTGCTGTCTTCCACTTATTGATTGATTGATTGAATCTGTGTTTATGTGAGTACTTTTGGTCTTAAATAATATCGACAGAATATGAATTTGAAATATATTGCTTCCATCAAGTTGCCTTTCTGTGCGTATGTATGGTGCACTAATGGTGGAAGACATTCGCAACGTTTATGAAACTTTTATGACAAATCGACCAAACTCTAGAGCAATACGCCAATGTTTACTGTAATGCACAAAAACAGTCAATTCAAATTGTAAACTTGGATTTCGAAGCGAAGTCAAAATCTAGCTCTATTATTATCCTATTTCATTTTTCATTTGTGTAAATACCGCACAAGTGATAAACAAGAGCCCAAACGACTCCCAACAATCTGGAGCCAGTGAGACTATGGCATCCCCAATTGAGTTGTGTTGTGTGGAGTGGAAGGTGGGAAAATACCTGGATATTCAGATCTCGTCACCAAACACGGCAAAAGTCATTTCAAGCAACTTTAAAAATCTGAATGGTGGTCTTAAACCAGGTCGAAACTGAGAGTATCTTTCACCCTGGAACGTGCTGCAAATATACCATTTATTATTTCAAATGATTAAACATCTTAATCAAATAAAATTTATTTACGCATGCCGGGATTTGCACCCGCGACCTTTGGATTGCTAGTTGAGGGTTGAGAGCCTAACGGCGACCTCTTCAGTTAGACTGTTGATTTTGCTTAACAATTGCATCACACTATATATGTATTGAGAAAACTGATATTTATTTAAAATTTAAAAACCGTCCAAAATTAAATTTCGTTATTTTAAAAAGACTTTCAAAAAATATACGGGCCATTTTTAGTTCATTTCAGTACATACATAACTCATTTTCGACCAAAATTGTAGTCAAAATATTTTAAATCTAACCCATCGAATGTAGCTAAACGGACATCATATTTACCCCAATTATCCTTTCGAATTTCTTGTTTAACGACTTTGACATTAGTTGCCAATTCGCATTTAAAGAAATTATATTTAATAGATCTTGCATCAGCTGCACTAAATAAAGCCGCAGTCTCCGACTCGAAACTGGACCACTCCTGAAACTGGTTTGATGGATGTAAGGTAACCGCTGATCTTGCCTCCAGTAAATCTTGATACGGACATTAAGTAAGATATATGGGATCAATCAAACACGAGCCTTGGCCAGAATATCGGTCCTTTTGATCGGATTTGGATTTATAATAGTGGATTTCTGAACACTTTATCTGTTTTTTTTTTTAACTTGAATCCTTGGTTTACAATTTTAAATGGGTGAAAACGATTCGATAATATTGATGTATAAACCTAGATAATTATACCTACTAGTAATAAATGAAAATTTGGAAATTCAGTTGTGAAACACGACATTGCAACAAAGATGCGGAAATCCATATAATAATTTTAATAAAATCATTGCATGCGAAACCGTCCCTCAAATTTTGAAACATATTTATTTTATTTTTATTTAAATATTTCATTTTACTTCCAGAGGGCTTTACAATACTTTACATGAATAAAGGTAGCATAACTTTAACCTGAAATAATTTTGAACCCGAGAATCCTATCCTACTAATATTATAAAGGCGAAAGTTTGTATGGATGTATGGATGTATGTGTGTTTGTTACTTTTTCACGCAAAAACTACTGAATGGATTTAAATGAAACTTTTCAATAATATAGCTAACAAATCAGAATAACATAGAAGCTATTACTCAGAGCTCTGGCATTATTTTTTTTATTTTTAATTTTTTTATTTTATACATTTTACAAATATAAGACAAAAAGTCCCGATAAACTACTTTTTAGTAGTTTGTCTAACGGGTTCTTAACATTAAAGATCTTATTATAGTGATTTAAATAGTTACATTTTTACAGTTAAAGATATAAAATTAAATTAATTTTTTTTTACAGAAATATACTTAGATACATTTTTACAATTATAGATATAAGATAAAATTAAATTTTTTACAGAAATATACTTAGATAAAAAAAAAATTATGAAAACATGAATAACAATTTTAAAGCCTTTAGAATAAGTAATATGTTATTGTAAGCTAATACAAATTAATTCTTTCCGTAAGCCAAGTCTTCAGTAAGTTCACCAATTGTTTGTTTTGGGTACAGTTTTTAATTTCAGCTGGAAGCATATTTAAACAACTGGGAATCATGTAATTTAACGTTCTTTGTCCATATTTATTTGTATGTTTAGTTACAATTAGTCCTTCATTAAAGTTAAAACGAGTATTATGGTTGTGTTCCAGCCTGTTTATATATAAAGGGTTATTTATGTGCTGAAATATAATTTTGTACCACATAATTTCTCTCACTGAAAGAATTTTGAGACTTTGATAAAAGTATGGAATATTATGCCTTTCTTTGTATAAATTTTTTTCAGCTAATAATTTAACCAATGAATTTTGCACTGATTGAATGAATGAATGCCTATATATGTTTTACAAGAAAATCCCCAAGCTGTTATTCCATACCTTATAACAGATTTGTATTGAAATTTGCAATAGGTGGCACGACTTGTACGATATCTCTAATTCTTTATTTATTTATTTATTGACGCTCTATTGGGCTTTTACATATAAAATACAAATTTCATTTATAACAGCAGAAAACACAAAATAAAAAAGATTAAAAAATATACAAATAAAGCATAAACTCAATGTAAAATAATAGGAATACATCTAATGCTAATTCCACATGGATGACTTTAGGGAACTCTTATGTACATTAAGGTGGTCCAAAATTTTTTTTTTATTATTATTCATTTGGCCACCCCGTAATTTTTGTTACACGTATTCATAGAAATATCATAGTAAAATTTCAGCGATATAGCTCAAGTAGAAAGGGGTGCTCAATCGAGTGTTGTTTTTTACTTTTTTGTGTAAACTGCTTAATTTTTACTTTTTGCTACAGGCCAATTTCGTGTGTTAAACTATTAAATAAATATTAAAATAAACTACTGAAGAGTTTTATGGAAAATTTGAACAGTATTTGATACTTATTTAGTAGGCTGTGAAATGAATCAGTGTAGTAAAATATGTTCATCTACTCGAAAAAAACACGAAAATTTTCTACTTGGGGTTCGAGATATTGAGCCATTGATGAGGCTTTTAACCACCATCCTACTCTTCGGAAAGTTTTACTCCGTTATCACTACATATTAAATGATTCCAAAAATGTGAAAGATTCCGCGCATGTACTTATTCAAGAACTTATACAAGTATGGAGTAAATCTAGTATTCCGACCGGACAACAAAATCACTGCATTGAAAAACTGATTAAGTTTCTTAAGAACTGGCTGCTATTGAATAAAAATAGAGGAAGAAATTCTGAAACACAAAAAAGGAGTGTTTATTATAGTTTATTCGATTCAAATTATTAGGGGAGTACTTCAAATAAATGCGAGAGGAGGGAGGGTGAAGGGGGGAGGGGTTAGAGGGGGATGGAGAGATTAGAGGAGGGAAGGGGGAGGGGGGAGTGGTGGGGAGGGGGGGAGGAGGCGGAGTGGGAACCCCCCTAATACCATGCGAGCGAAGCCGCGGGAAAAAGCTAGTGAAATAATAAAATTTAAATTACAACAGATAAAAATACTCGTACATACTTCAAATAAAAATACAAGAAACAAAAATTTTAACAGTACCATAAACAGACAGGTTTGCAAAGTGACACCCTAAGGTTTGGAATAGGTTTTTAATATGATCCACAAAGTTATCATTAAACATGTTAACATATTTAAAAAAAAATTTAAGAAATATAGAGAATGAGCAACATAATTGCTCCTATGTATACTGCAGTAGAATATGTATGAAATGTTGTTCTTGTGGGTATGTGTAGGAGTAAATATATATAGGTAAACCAAAGTTTAAGGAACAATTGTACGAGTCTGTAGATTACCTTAATTTCCAATGTGCTAAAGATCACAACTCGGGGTATTATTTAAACCAAATACGATGTCTGTTGAGTTCTTGTACCTACGTATATGACAGCTCGTAACGCTCATCTGAACTCTGGCGGAGTAAAAAGGTACTAACCAACATGCCTACCACCATAACAGGATTGTGCGGACATGGAGCAAAGAAATAAAAAAATTACAGCCAGACGAAATTCAAAGTGCTGTTGTTAAAATTGGCTACGCTCAGTTATTTAATGTGACCGCTGTTTTGCCTTCTTAAGAGGAATATAAACGCTAGAAATATTTCGAATATCATGCCTGCAAAATTTTAAAATCGAGCGTCTTTTTGCACGAGGCTAGTAAGCGAAAAAGTCGTTTTTATTTATTTTGTGCATAATTTTATAAGAACGAAAAAAAGTTAGAACATGGAAAACCTCAAAAATAGTCTTAGCCATAAAGGGGTATTTTAAAAAAAAAATTCTTGTATTACTTCATAGTTAAGTCATGAAAAAATATTTTTTTTGGTGGTTTACGCTTATATTTTTTGTTACGTAAATAATAATTTATTGTAATTCCAATACATAGAAAAGCTAGTAAAAGCTTCGATTCATCCGTAGCATATTTTTTGTTGTTCCTACTGTAAGCCGATTCGTTGTAAAGATTAATCAAAATAGTATCTAAATAGGATTTCACGTATATATTCATCTTAAAAGTAGCTTTTAAAAATTATCTATACAGATATCAACTACAGTGGCGGCGTAAGGGGGGGGGGGCGGAGGGGGCGGTCCGCCCCGGGTACCAAGCACCGAGGGGTGACAACGACAACTCACTCGTACAGTCAAAGAATGCACAAAATCTCCCTCTTTAAAGACATATCAATAAATAACTACCTACTCTTACACCTAGCTACCTGCAAAGATACTAATACATATTTTGAAACGTATCGCAACTATATTTTTTTTTTTCGAATATAATTTCTAATTCCCTAAAATAATGAATTCATGTTGCATTCATTCCCTAAGATGACATAGTCCCCGAGGAAAATTATTTTCTTCAGGGCCTCCTGAGTTTTTTTTACATGAGCTCCTCACAGGAGGCCCTGAGGAAAATATTTTCCCTCAGGGCCTAAGTCATCTTTGGGGATGCTGTGTGGAGGGTTTTTTAAGGAAAGGGATGAGAGGAGAGTTCTGGGAAGGAAAAGGGTTTAAGGGGTGGGTAGGAATTTGGAGTTCAGTGTGTCCTGGTCAACCACCTCCACCCCTGCTAAATAACACAAAGTAGCGAACCACTTGGGGTGACCTATGGCAGAGGTGTTAGTTATCCTATAAAGGTTCCCGGGCGGCGGTACCCATTCCTGCCTCCCAAATTATTTGATCTTATACCGCGCGTGCCTCGTGTTGGAAATTTTACGGTTGAGGCGGCAATTGGAAGCCGACATCATTTCTGCGCAAGAAGCAGTTCAATGGACTACATTGGAGCTTCTCAGATTCATCGTAAAATGGGGCTATTTTATAATAATAATAAATTTGGACAACTTACCCATATAGCGCTGTTTTTGCGTTAAATCGCCTCAAGAGCGCTGTACAAATTAGCATGGATTTTACATTGGAATTTACTTAACTTAGGAGGCTAGATAACAACTCGTCTTGCAGCTATCAAGCGCATGGATTATTGGAATTCTAGCGCCCCGATAAATTAAATAAAATATCTTTTTACATACGTACGTATTTCAATTTCCTTAACTATGTAGGGGGCTAGATAACCACTCGTCTTGAAGCTATCAAGCGCATGGATTGTTGGAATTCTAGCCCCCCAATAAATTAAATAAAATATCTTTTTATATGTACCTACGTATTTTAATTTACTTAACTATGTAGGAGGCTAGATAACAACACGTCTTGCAGCTATCAAGCGCATGGATTATTGGAATTCTAGCGCCCCGATAAATTAAATAAAATATCTTTTTATATACGTACGTATTTCAATTTCCTTAACTATGTAGGGGGCTAGATAACCACTCGTCTTGAAGCTATCAAGCGCATGGATTGTTGGAATTCTAGCCCCCCAATAAATTAAATAAAATATCTTTTTATATGTACCTACGTATTTTAATTTACTTAACTATGTAGGAGGCTAGATAACAACACGTCTTGCAGCTATCAAGCGCATGGATTATTGGAATTCTAGCCCCCCAATAATACATTTACCTTATGTATTTAGTAATATATTTAACATCCTTAGTCTAACTTAATCTAACTTAATCTAACTTAATCTACTTAATCTAACTTAACCTAACTTAATCTTACTCGCACATACTCAAAACCTATACCTATTTAATAAATCTGCAGTTCATAACAACAATCGCAAAGAAACCATAAAAATAACATGTAATCAACGCTAACTAAAATGTATATACTCGTAATACACTGTAATAATCGTCACTGTGAACTGTTTATTATTATTGATTGTTGTTTTAAACACTATCTCTTAGGTATTTTAATTTGTCATTTGTCACTGGTAGAAACCGAAGGGCGCGGGCTCAGTCCATGTGCTTAGGGGCGGGGGGCAGGCGCGGGCGGTTGGCAGCGGGGGCAGCTATTTGAGTCTGTTTCATGTTCCAAGTGTAGCGCTATGTCTTAAGCCTCGAATACATTGGGCGAGTTCACAAGCTACTAGCCGGAGTATTCACTATCTGCTAGTAAACTCCTTCAGTGTAAAAATCTGCTAGTTAGCTAATTATATGATTACACTGAGCGAGTTTACTAGCAGATAGCGAATACACCGGCTAGTAGCTTGTAAACTCGCTCAATGTAATCGAGGCTTGAGTTTTTTTTTAACAATATGTGTTTTGGTGGCTGCGTGTGAAAGGAGCTCAGAGTTAAAATTATTAAAATCGTACTTAAGGTCCACAATGAGCCAAGCGCGACTAACCAATCTTTCTATTTTTATGAACTGAAAGAGACAGGTAATAAATTAGGATAATGTGATCGAATATATTAGTAAAATTAAATCTCATAGGCATGTTTAGTATTTGATGTTTTATTTTAAGTAGGGGTGCTCAATACATAACCGCCCCGGGTGCCAATCTACCCTACGCCGCCACTGGTCAACTATCTAACTATCAAGCAGTTTTCCGCAGGGATCGGCAGAGAGTATAGTCCACCGTATGATGATTAATTAGTTTAGTATCTAGCTGAAGTCCACAGCGTTGCCCAGGCAACAGAATTTTTCAAAATCTAATGTAGACAGTGGCCTTCATCTTGTTTTGAAGATCAAGGGTACAAAATTTCATTAACCTTGGAATAAACTTATACTGTTGTACAAAAGTCAAATCCATGCCGCATGCCAACCACAGACATTATTCTTAATATATACAGAGATTAATAAATTAACTAGTTGCCTACCTTCTCAAAGGTGATTAAAATGAATATATCTTATACAGAGATAACAACTTATATTTTCAAAATTGGTCAGAACCATCAGCGCATTACAGAAATTGTAATTTAAAAAATCTTCGAATTCAGAAAGTATAAGCGTTTTTCAAGATTGAAAATGGCTACCTGCAGACCATAAAACCGATTTGTATGTGCGGTCCAAATTTCGTATCTTATTTTCAGAATAATTCAGAATGCTAATCGTTTTCTTTGTATTTTTACAGAGTCCGACGTTCAGGAGTAATTGCATCACAGAAGTCATTATTTTGGCAAAACTGTGCCAAGTTGAATAGTAACAACTACTGATGTGCATACCAAAAACTGTTAATACAGACGTAGTAAATATTTAATGAAAAATAATTATTGCAATTTTGAAAACTACTTACCATTTGCTGCATTATCAAAAACACATCTCCAATAACCTAGATAAAAAAAATTGATATTGATTTTCTTCATTAGTTTCAAACGGGAGATGCCGAAGAAAAAATATCACTTAGGGCCCATGTCATCTTTGGGGATGCTGTTTGGATGGTCTTTTTAGAGAGAGGAAGTTCTGGGAAAGAGAAGGGTGTGAGGGGTGGATAGGAATCTGTTGGTAAGGAGTGATGGATGCGTGAATCCATCCTTCCCTCTGCGGTGCAAGGCGATGAGTCGAGGGAGTGGTCAAAAGGTTTCCTTCGACCAGTCGATGATGCAAATGCATCCGCCGCCAAAACCTGGACAATCCTCAAGGATAAACCTGGGTACCTCTTCTAAGTCACCAAACACAGCGAACCACTTGGGGTCACCTGTGGCAGGGGAGTTGGTTGTCAAATAAATGGTATCCACACCCCTCTCCCAAATTGTTTAGGGCCCGATGTGATTTGAGATTTTTACGCGATCTTATCGTGATTTATTTTTAGAAAAACGACCTCCACACAGCATTCCCGAAGAAGACGAAGGTCCTGTAGGATTTTTTCCCCGTGGCCTCTTGTGTGGAGCTAATATACAAAAGATGTTTATTTGAAAGCTAAGTGTTTTTTATACAGTACGGTACAAATATCTTGGCGCTGCGTACATAAAGAAAAAATCTTGGCCAATATTCGAAGTGGACCAGTGTGTGCAAAGGTGGGTCAATAAGTATCTCTACTAGTACATAATATACTATAGTAGTATAAGTGTATTAACTTCAGGTAGGTTCTGTGTTGTTTTGAACGCGCTGTGTATAAACTCCTTCGGCATTGTTTGATACACTTATGTCCCTGTCCTTTCACTTTCATCAGAGAACAATCGGCTCAAGAAGCACAGAGGTGGACCGTCCAAAGAAAATATTTTTGTAGAATTAGAGGACGTCGGATTTATGTCGCATTTCTGACGTTTCTGTAATTGGATAATCAATGAGTGCTTTATTATTCCCGAGATGATTCACGATTATGGTACCGTGATGACGTAAAAAAATGCAATAAACATACGTTACTTATCACAATAATGCTGTAGCTTTTTCAAAAGATCAGATATAGAATGTAAGTAGGTCTGTTTCCTCCTAAGGGAAAAAAGTAATAATTTTCTTGCATCTTTCTTACACACCGCACCGTAACGTACTTACCACTACAATACTTCTAGCCGAGAAGATAATTTTGAAAGTATGGAAAAGAGTTACAAGGATAATATTGAAGTCTGAGTGAATTCCAAAAATTCAAAAATTTCGAATGTCATTCATTAAACGTATAATGCTGCTGCTCTTTCTTACACAATAAATAACAACTGTCGAAGAAAATATGACAAACGATGAACATCCGTAGCTGAGCCGTATTAAGATATATCTGTTTTCTTCAAAGGAAAAATTTTTCTTTGGTATAATTTTACAATAAATACAAGCATATTTATAAGGGAACATACCCATACTACGTGCCCAACTTTTTGTAATTTTTAACCCCCCCCCCCCCCCCCGGTGACCAAATACCTAAGCCCGCCGCCGCTCATTTGTACCAAGCGTGACATTTTGAAGACCACCCCCCCTAAACGTGTCACATAGTATGGGTACGTTCCCTAAACAGTTAAAAAGTAAACAATAACCAAAAAATCCCACATAGGAAACGCCAGTTCGTGGGTATACTTGTGTGTTTTTAAAACAGTTAAAATTTTACTCATATTCTATATATTATCTTTGTAGAGATTAAATAATAAAATTAAATAAATAATAAATAAAATCAGTGTTAACTGAATTACAATTCAAACGACATGTTAATAAAGATTAAAAAAATGTTAAGTTACATCGGGTCAGATGTTACATCAGGTCAGATGTTACAGCAGGTCAGATGTTACAGCAAGTACCTAATATCAACGATATTTATCCAAGACTTTATTATATGACGTTGAAGTTAAATCTTTTACCAAATATATTCATTTTCAGAGCGGGAGATACGAGTACTCTCAGTATCGTCCTGGTGTAAGGCCACCATTCATAATTGAAACCTTGCTTGAAATGGCTTGCCGTGTTTGGTGACCACATCAGAATACCCAGATACTTCATCACCTTTCGTTTCCCCATCTCCTTCCGCTTCCCGCATTCAGCCTCACAACGTACCCCAATTGGGGATGCCATAGTCTCACTGGCTCCAGGCGGTAGCAGCTGACACTCTTTTGAGGTATTCACATAAAAAAAACAGGTTTTCAAGTAGATAATTTAGAAATTTTAGCAATTAGGAAAAGTATTAAAGGTCAATTAAATATTATAAATAACCAAATATTTTTTTTAAAAATAACCATCTCTTAAATTTATTTTCATATTAATATCTACTTACATTTATAAAAAAAATATTTTGTTACGCTTGACTTGGCGAGTAAGCTGGTGAATGCGTGACACGAGCGTTATGAAAAGTGTGATCGGGCGAGGCGAACGGTCGGGCAAGGCGAACGGAAGTTGAGAGGGAGATATAAGTTAGTGAAGTTTTACTTCAGTAAAGTGGTCTAAAGCACACTCGTTTTTTTTATTATGTAAATGTAATTTTTACACCTTCTGAAATAAGTTTTATATTTAATTTTAAACAATTGTTTTTTTTTTTTTTTAATTTTATTTTAAAGTAATTAATCACCTCTCCCTTTAATAGTTTGTTAAAGTTCTTATTTGTCTATACATTTTGTCTTTTGTTATTTTTATGTTAATGTCTTATCATGACGAAGAACACTATGTTTTTGAAACTTGTCGATAATATATTCTATGACGTTTATTGGATAACCAACACCTCTGCCATAGGTCACCCCAAGTGGTTCGCTACGTTTGGTGATTTAGCAGGGGTGCCCGGGTTCATGGGGTGAGGTCTGTCTAGGTTTTGGAGGCGGATGACCAGGACACACTGAACCCCAGATTCCTACCCACCCCTTAAACCCTTTTCCTTCCCAGATCTCTCCTCTCCTTCCTTTCCTTAAAAAACCCTCCACACAGCTAGTGTTGGGTAGGACACGATATCGGGATGAGTTTGTATGAGGTACTCAAATATTGAAACGAGGTGATGAGGTGTCCCACCTCATTTGAGGTGAGGTGTTACAAAATAACGAAATATTTTCGCTTACGGGGGGGGGGTGGCTAGAGAATTTCAGGGAAGTTGTTTTTTTCCTTTACCGTGGTGGCGGTACCCATACCCGCTTCCCGCGTCTGTTATTTTTGTAATACGAAAAATGGATATAAAAAGACCTACCCTCCCCCCCCCCCCCCTCTCAACCCCCTTCTACCCCTCCCCCCCATATATAACATATAACAATAATTTAAAATAAAAATATATTAACATTTTTTTTTTGGAGCAGTGGTACTGTTGTGCGGTATTCACTTATCAATATATAATTTACAATAAAAATATTTAGAAAAAAAAAATTAAGCAGTTGGGACTCTTATGCTCATAAATTATTGTTTTGTGTATTCACATAACAATAATTTACAATAAAAAATATTTAAAAAAATAATTTTGGAGCAGTTGGGACTATTGTGCTCATAAATTATTGTTTTGTGTATTTATATAACAATAATTTACAATAAAAAAATATTTTAAAAAAATATATATTTTTGGAGCAGTTGGGACTCTTGTGCTCATAAATTATTGTTATGTGTATTCACATAACAATAATTTAGATACAATAAAAAAATATTTAAAAAAAAACATTTTTTTAGCAGTTGGTACTCTTGTGCGGTATTCACTTAACAATAATTTAGAATAAAAAATAAATAATAAAAATTTCGGAGCAGTTGGGACGCTTCTGCGGTATTCACAATATATGAATGGCTTATCCCATCACCACCTCACGGTTCTAATACAAAGATGTCATAGAATATACAAACACTTCACGCCTCACCACCTCATACATTTGTCCCAAACTATGCGTGACATGACATGTAGTTTAATACATCAACCACCTCACACCTCACCTCATATTTGTCCCATACGTGACAACGTGACATGACATGTAGTCCAATACACCAACCACCTCACACCTCACCTCATATTTGTCCCGTACATGACATGAATATAGTCCAACAAAACAAATCACCTCATGCCTCATATTTGTTCCTCCTTCATATTTGTCCCCTCTTCATATTTGTAGTAATACAAAGAAAAAGAGTTGGTACAAATACATATTGTGAGGTGGGGGGACATTTTACGTGTTTGTATGGGACATTTGAGGTGCCTCTTGTATGAGGTACTCAACACTACACACAGCATCCCCAAAGATGACATAGGCCCTGAGGGAAATTATTTTCCTCAGAGCCTCCTGTGTGGATCTCATGTAAAAAAAAATATATTTTCATTTAAGGCTGTCATACCAGCAAATCATAATTTCGATTCCGACTGCACCGCTCACACATCAGCCGTTGCAAGCGGACGTTTTTGGAACTAGATTTCGTTCCGCTAGAAGCCGGGTTTCACGTACCTATAGTTCACGCGAAGCTGGACCTACAGTATGGTTCAGATAAAGATGTTGAATTCTCGCTTCCAGAATTTTAATAAGTAGTAGTTATTTGTAATTTGTGTATTGAAGTGCGTAGACATAAATAGATACATAAACACAGTAGGTATAAAGTAGATACCTACACAAAAAAACAATTTGTTATATTTTTTTAATATTTTGGTTTTTGTTTTTTCATTTTATTTTACGGCCATTAGAGTGGAAGAATTGAAACGTTACTTGAAATGGCTTTAGCCGTGTTTAGTGACCAGATCTGAAAAGTCAGGTACTTCCCCACCTCCATCTTCCCTAACTCCTTCCCCTCCCCCACTACCTTCAGCCTCACAACATACCCCAATTGAGGGTGATAGTCCCACTGGCTCCAGACGGGAGCAGTTGGGACTCTTGTGCGGTATTCATGAAAAAAAGAGTACCTAATATTCAGTTGGATTGTAAAAAATATCTCATTTTGAAATATTTATTCGTGTGCATAATTTTTAATTTTATATTTATGTGAATACCGCACAAGAGACCAAAATGCTCCCGTCTGGAGCCAGTGAGACTATGACATGACTATGGGGTATAGTATGAGGCAGAAGGTGGTGGGGAAGGGCAGGAGATGGGGAAGAGGAAGCGAAGAATTACTTGGCTATTCAGATCTGGTCACCAAACACGGCCAAAGTAATTTTTAGCAACGTTTCAATTCTGAATGGTGGTCTTACACCAGGGCGATACTAAAGTATCTTCCACTCTGGAACGTGACGCAAATATATTATTTTTATATGAAATAACCCAAATTAGTCAAACAAAATTTATTTGCCCACGCCGGGATTCGATCCCACGACCTTCGGATTGCGAGTCAAGAGCCTTATCAGTAATTTGGAAGGCGGGTATGGGTACCGCCGTCCCGGGAACCATGTATTGGATTATCAACACCGTACGGGTAGCCCGGGTTCATGGGGCGAGGTTTGTCAGGATCTCGGCGGCGGTGAAATCTGCCCCACCAACTACGTAGAAGGCCGGATCGGGAGAGACCTTTTTTTACAATCGCTCGACACATTGCCTATCTCTTCTTTGGGGATGCTGTGTGAAGGTTCGTTTCAGGGAAAGGGAGGAGAGGATCTTCTGAGAAGGAAAGGGTATTAGGGGTGGGTAGAAATGTGGGGGTCAGCGTGTTCAGGAGAGCGGATGTATGAATCCATCCCTCCCACTGCGGTGCAAAGCGATGTTCCGAGAGAGTAAGGCTGGAGAAGTCAAAGGGACTCCCTCAACCACTTTCTCTAGATCCAACCTGCCATGCAGCTGGTGCGCAGACGCATCCGCCGCCAAGACCTGAAAAAACCTCACCCCATGAACCCAGGCACCCCTGCTAGTCACCAAACGTTGCGAACCACTAAGGATGACCTACGGCAGACGTGTTGGTTATCAAAAAAATGGTTCCCGGGGCGGTGGTACCCATACCCGATTCTCATGTTTGTTATTTTTGTAATACGAAAAATGGATATAAAAAAGCCTACCCCCCATCCCTCTCAACCCCCTCCCTCTCTCACCCCACAACCTCTAACCACCCTCCACCCCCCCGCCTCTTTTACCCCCCCCCCCTATATAAAAATCAATTGCTGTTTGTTAGTTTCACTAAAACTCGAGAACGGTTGGGCCGATTTAGCTGATTTTGGTTTTGAAATGTTTGTCGTAGTCCAGGAAAGGTTTAAACGTTGAGAAAATATGGAAAAGTTGCGAGGAAGATAGTAAAATCAGCAATTTAATTCTCCCATATAAACTGTTCTACATACTTTCCTGTGAATTGCTAACCGTTCATCCGATTGCGATGAAACTTTGGTGAGTTGTTGTGAGCACGCCCGCAAAGTAGTCCAGTCAATAAATGCTCCAAAAGGAGGTGTAGAGTGCGTGAGCAGGGACCTAAGCGATTCCTCCAGAAACTTGTTTAGGGTGCTTAGGGTGTGAACATACTAAAAGTCCTGACGTCTTGGTTGTGAGCTAGGGGGAAGGGGGGGAGGGGGAGGTCCCAATTTTCGGGTTTCCGCTTATATCTCAAAAACGGTGCGTCACACATGAAAATTTCCTAAGGATAAGTAAAAAAAGCTCATAAAATTATCTACAACTTTTATTCTTTACGTAATTTTCGAAATCACGTCCATTTTTGACTTACACGCTCCACAAATGTAGATATTTTTGAAAAAAATTATTTTACCTCACATTTTTCATCAAACATTCCTTCATATCGTCTAAAATATTCATCAAAGAAAGAAATTTATTTATAAGAAGTTGTAATAAATTTAATTCCCTTTTAGAATATATATACATATGCAAATAAGTCTCCAACCAGTAAATATTTACAGCAATTTTAAGGTTTTGCGTAAAATGTCGTCATTTTCAGAAAAAGCTGTTTTTATCTTATTACTGACACACCGACGTGCAACGACGATTATGCGACGCTCTTTTAGTAAGGCGTATGATCAGATATGACCATGGAAACCACATTGATGCTATCATTCAAAAGCCGAGAAGGCATAACAGGAGGCAGAGGTATTTTGCACAATGTACTAGAAGTGGTTAGTTGGTATGAGCGCAACTCATGAGATCTGCACTTCCCTTGAAGAGTATTGTGGAGTCTTCACGTCCAGTAACAACACAAGGACCTCGGACAAGCCCACCGAAGTAAAGATGCAGCAGACATTTTCAAACTCAGTCAGTGGTTTGATGCACATCCTTCCTTCCCACAAGCCAATGAAATAATGTCAATTCCCAATGTCTTCTGTCAGCTCGTCGATAAAAATCACGATGAAAAGGTTGCAGTTGACCCAACATTTCTGTTTCACCGGATGTGTATAAGCAAACGATCAGATGAGGATTTGAAGAAATTCTTTGAGTATGAGTTGGCCCCATTTCCCTTGGCACTGTTCAATGAAGGTGGGATGTGGAAGACAACTAAATCTGTCCTGTACAGCTTATTCGAGCCTACCAAAAAACTGGTCTACTGTCTCAGGTGAACATAGTTGTGGACGGAAAATTTCTACTACACAGAGTAATTTGGCAAAAAGATGCCTTCCTTGTCACAATTTGTGATCGTTACATCAACTACGTCAACCACCACTATCCTGGATGACTCACACTGTGGTATTTGATTGGTACCCAAACCCAGCCAACGGTACAAAATCACAATAACAGATGCGATGATACAGACTGAGAAGGTCAGCTGACATCAATTTGACTTGGAACACTTCAATACCCGTTAAAAAGGAAGATTTGTTATCCAATCCTACCAACAAAAGTAACTTCATCTCTTTACTACAGACGAAGCTTCGGGAGAATGGGATACAGACTCTTCAGGACATGATGCTGACTTCCTTGTTGTGAAGATTGCTGTGGAACATTCCTCTCACAGTTTTGTGAGAAGCTTTCACTTCCTTTTGATTGCTTCCACTCCTCCCACCCAAGATATTCTGCTGCTGACAACGGACGAGGGAAAACCAAAACAATGCCACTGTCCATCCAAAAGATGCAGCACCGTGCATTTGAACACATCCTGTTCTTACATTCATTTACCGGCTGCGACACAACATCTGCAACTTTCAGGAGAAGCAAGGTGGGCTTCTCAAAATTGTACTTGGAGTCAGAATTCATCAAGCAAGCGGCAATGATCTTTATAACCCCTCCTCTACTCACGGCGAGGTTGAAGAGGCTGGAAATAAATGTTTCCTGAAATGGTATGCGGCGCCAAAAAGACAGACCTTCCTTAACCAGTACCGCTTTTAGTCGTTCACAGGGTTGGTGGCAAATATGAAGCCTGACATCAGCTCCCTCCCTCCAACAGAGAACGCAGTTAAACAGCATTCCCAGTGCACCGATTGAGCTGCCCCCTGAATAATGGGGGTGGAAACATGAAGGAGAGACCCTGATGCCAAATACAACAAAAGATCCACCAGCGCCGGAGGTCCTTCTAAATATGATATTTTGCCGCTGCACCAGGGATTGTGCAATTGGCAAATGTGGATGCCGAAAAGCAATGCTGACCTGTTCTGCAGCGTGTCTCCGAGTCTCCTGCCAAGGGAGATGCCTCAATAGCGTGCCTGTTGCCGAGGACGACGATGACGACGACATAGAGCCCATTCAGCAAGAACCATCCAATACTGAGGATGAAGATGCCATGGATGAACAACGCTTGCGAGGACCCCCACGTCCAAGGAGGATGAGAATGTAACATGATGTTATTGAGAACAGTGATAACAATGAGATCTATAATTTTATGTGCTTAATGTAACGAAATAGAATAAACATTATGATTATAAAATACAATTATGCATTTTTCAAGTAATATGATTTTTACCTATTTTATTTAATAACTGGTTTTAAAGTGTGGTCACACATATTATTAGGCGAACGAACAAGTGTTGTGTGTCAGTAATAAGATAAAAACAGCTCTTTCTGAAAATGACAACATTTTACGAAAAAACTTCAAATTGCTGTAAATGTTGAACGGTTGAAGATAAATTTACATATGTCTATATATTCTAAAAGAAAATTAAATTCTTTACAACTTCTTTCGAATAAATTTTTTTCTTTGATGAATATTTTAGACGATATGAAGGAATGTTTGATGAAAAATGTGAGGTAAAATGATTTTTTTCGAAAATATCTACATTTGTGGAGCGAATAACTCGAAAATGGCTGGGATTTCGAAAATTACGTATAGAATAAAAGTTGTAGATAATTTTATCAGCTTTTACTTATTATCAAAAAAATTTGCGGCGCACCGTTTTTGAGATATAAGCGGAAACCCGAAAATTGGGACCTCCCCCTCCCCCTCCCCCCCCTAGCTCACCACCTAGACGTCAGGATTTTTAGTATGTTCACATCCTAAGCACCCTAAACAAGTTTCTGAAGGAATCGCTTAGGTCCCTGCTCACGCACTCTACACCCCCTTCCTTGACTGGACTAAAGGTTTCTGTATATACTGGTGAGCTCTGGCATTATGAAATTTGTATATAAAATTGCAATTGGTGCCACGCAAACTGTTTGAAAACTGAATGTACCGGGAGTGAATGTATGGAATGCGGGAGGAGGTGGCGGATGGGAGAGGGGTGAAGGATGAGGGAGGGAAGGGGAGGGGGACAAGGGAGGGGAACTCGGGAGAGGGGGCCCGCGGGATGGGTTGGGGAGGGGAACCCGGGAGGTGGGAGGGGAACTCGGGAGGGGGGAGAGGAAAACGGGTGGGGGTTTAAGGGATAGGGGAAGCGGGCGAGGGGAGTGAGGAGAGGGGAAGGGGACGTTGGAGAGGAAGGGGAGGCAGAAGGGGAACGGGACGAATGGGAAAGGACACGAGCTCTGGCATCATGAAATTTGTATAATAAAATTGCAATAAGTGGCACACGAGCTGTAAGAGAACTGAATGTATCGGGAATGAATGTATGGAATGCAGGAGGGGGGAGGGGAACCCGGGAGGGTGGAGGGGAACTTGGGAGGGGAGAGGGGAATTCGAGAGGGGGATCCGCGGGAGGGAGGAGGTGATTATGGGAGGGGGGAGGGGAACTCGGGAGGGGGGATCGCGGGACGGAAAAGGGGGGGAGTAGAGTGAGGAGAAGGAAGGTGGAGGAGGAGTGGGAACGCGAAAGGGGAAGGGGACGCGGGAGAGGAAGGGGAGGTGGAAGGTGAACGGGACGAATGGGAAAGGACGCGCAGGGAGAAACAATTTCGTTATTAAATGGCAAAGGTTGGTACCCGGCATATATATAAATGCTAATAAATGAAAATGAATCGCCGAAATGTATGTACGCGCATAACTTCCGAACGACTACACCAAATTGGATAATTCTTTTTTTGTTGTGTTTGTTATTGCCAGGACAAGGTTTGTATATAACTACTGGTGAGCTCTGGCATTATAAAATGTGTATACTAAAAATTCAATGGGTGGCACGTGAGCTGTTTGAAAACTAAATGTACCAGAACTGAATGTATGGAATGCGGGAGGGGGGATAGGAACTTGGGTATTGGTGCCGCGGGTGGAAAGGGACGGGAACCAGGGAGGGGGAGGGGAACCTGGGAGGGGGGAAGGGAATTCGTGAGGGGAGTTGGCGGGACGGGGGAAGAGGAGTGGAGTGGGGAGTCGGAAGGTGGAGGAGGCGGAGTGGGAACGTTTGAGGGGAAGGGGACGCGGGAGAGGAAGGGGAAGCGGAAGGTGAACGGGACGAATGGGAAAGGACACGCAGGGAGAAACAATTTTTTGTTGAACGGCATAGCAACGCATGCCGGGCACCAGCTAGTATATAAATGAAAATGAATCGCCGAAATGTATGTACGCGCATAACTTCCGAACCCATGCATGCCGGGTACCCGCTGTATATAATTTATTTATTTATTTATTTACGGACAAATAGTCCATTAACAATATAACAATAACACGAATAACAAGCGAGCCTAAAGGCCCGACCCGCCTAGCAATTGATCACTGTTCGCATCGATTACCGTTCGCATGTCATTTTTTGTAACCAGCACCACTTTTCGTAACAATAACCACTTTTCGTAACGATTCACCAGTTAACCCCATGTGTCGAGCATGCGTAAAGAAGTTTTACTTTAAAAAAATGGGGCATTTGGGACTCTTGTTTTTTGTATCGTATAATAAGGGACAAATAAAAACATTTATTTTTAAATATAAAACTTTTTGCATAAAAATATTCAATGAAAATGAAATTCGGTCAACCCTGTAGATTTTACGATCGTGAAACAAGGAATTCGTATGTATTTACATTTCGTTTCCAAAATATTATTTCAAACTGTTGTAATTCAGAGCGACGCGGACACGTCCTCGTCTGGCCACGTTTCGGACCGTAATGTAGAAGTGAGTCGTTCGCGAACGAGTCGGCTCAGTGAACCGGATTTTCATACTGATCCGTAAGATCCGGTTCCCAAAGAACGATCTTCACGGTTCGCGGATCTTCGCGAACGAGTGAGCCGGTGAGCCAACTGACCCGCCAGATCCGGTGAGCCGACTGAGCAACTGACCCGTGAGATCCGAAGACCCGACTGACCCGTGGGAGCCGAGAGCAGTGTATCGTTCAACGGATCTCGCGGCTCGCGGGTCACTTCGTTCGTTCGTTCATAGCCACTCTAGTCAGCGACGCAGAAAGGTAAAATATGAAAGTAAGGTAACGGTTTACAGTTCAGTTCACTATGACACTTTTCTACGCGGTGGCGTACCTTTGCTGGTCAGTGTGCGTGCGCCGTGCATGTACTACCGAAATACAATGCATATAATAATAATATCGGAATTCAAGCGTGTTTGCGTGCATAAAACGTCAGTCGTGACGTCGACGCTCCGGCCACATTATTTTGTTTATTATAACAGGATAAGTTATATTATTATTATTATGCTCATTGTTTATTTTCAGTAAATCATTCATTGTTTATTTTCAATAATTCATGCTTTCTAAAAATCGTTAAAAAAGTAAAGTTGGTGTTGGTTTCACACCAAAGATCAAAACTCAACTAAATACAAAGGATTTCATTTTTTCATTCAGGGATACAAGAATCCGATTAAAAAGGGAACCCCAAAATATTGGGGTTCCCTTTTTAATAAAGTGTGGAGGGCCGAGGGAGGGGACGGGGGAGATGGACCAATTCAGTCGTTCATTCGAGCCGGTTCACTGACCCGGATCTTTTCATTGAACGAGACCCAGTGAACCGGCTCGCTCAACTGAGACGCTTTGCCCGCCTCTACCGTAATGAACTGCGAAATTTTGTGTTTCGGCGCTATGATAAAATCGTCAAATGCGAAGCTATTAATTAATTAAAATTAAATGCTTCCCAAAATTATTTTTCGGTCAAACTTATTTATGATTTGTCAATAATGTCTTAGCACAATAAGTATGTAAAAAAATATGAAATATATTAGTTTATAAGTGCGCAAATAAATACACAAATGGACCAATTTTCGTCAAGAAACACATGTACGTACATATTTTTTAATGATTTTATTGAAACTAAAATTAAAATTCTAATACATAACTTTGCTAGATAATGTATTGATTTATTTCACTGCATGATTACATTATTTGAAATGGGTGTGGTATAATACAAAAACTTTTTTGAAAATTTAACAAATCTGCCAACGACCTATGGAATAACCTTATTATACTAAAAATTAAAAAAAATTCTAAAAATTTATTACATAACTATGCTAGATAAAAGAACAATCTTTCGAAATCCATTTATAATTTTTTGTGGAAAAGAGTCAATACGTCTAAAAACTTTTTTGAAAATGACATATTTCTGGGTTTCTCTACCTATGTCCTCTTAATGAAAATAATTAAGAATTTCTTAAAACGCATGCTTCTCCTAAAAAGTTTTCTGAAAATTGTGAGGTTCTCGTATAACAGATTGTTTATGTAGTCCTAATTCACTCCTGACTATGCAAAAATGGTACAACTAGACATGTCGGCCCGTAGAAGATTAAAATTTCATTAATCAATATATACAATCTCAAACAAATCATTGCCCCAGTCACGGCACTCTCAAGACGCAATGCTAAATAATTGATATACGATTCAATTCAATACAATACTAATTTTTTTTATGGACTTCAATAATATAATAATAATAATAATGTAGGTTGTTTACGCCTTATGAACGTTGAAGAAATTAAGTGATATATGACCGTGTAATACATAAATTCTTATTGTTTTATTTTCAATGCATGAAAACAGCAAAAAAAAAACACCATTGAACTTGTATTGTTAACATTAATTAAAAGGCTTGATTGCAATTTTTCAGAATGCTCTTGAAATTATTTTCAAAGAGTAAGAGTGGGGATTCTGTGTGGGGGTTTTAGAAAAGGAAGGTGATGAAGTGCTGGGACGGGAAAAGACAAGAGGGTAGGAATCTGAGGGTCAGTGTGTCCAGGAGTGACAGACATATGAATCCATCCCTTCCCCTGCGGTGCAAGGCGATGTTCCGAGAGTCCTGTTGGAAAGGTCAAAAGGTCTCCCTCAAACAGTCTTTTCCGATCCGGCCTGCCATGCAGCTGGTGGGCAGACACATCCACCGCCAAGACCTGAACAAACCTCACATCATGACCCCTTGTACCTGCTAAGCAACCAAAAATAGAAAACCACTTAGTGACCTATGAATGAATGATTTTATTGATATAATATTCTAGATTAGGGAACATGATCAGGTTCTCTAAAATTCGGGATCAAATCCTTAAGGATATTATAAAGAAGTAATAAATCTTTCAGATTTTAAGGGTTATAATAACATTTTTTTAATTTGAGTACCCCACCAGAGTCCCAACTGCTCTTAATCATCGTCAGTGGGGTATGTTGTGTAAAGTATCTTCCACTCTGGAGCGTATAAAAATGTTTATTTTGGATTTCGTAGGATTCGAACCTCCGTTCGCTGGATTTCTCTGGCCGCTAAGATTTGCGACGCGCTATACCGCTGCGCCACCGAACGTTCATGCAGATTTGTGTATTTACCGCATTATATTAGAACCGAGGACCCGTCATATAATAAATTGTAGTGACGCATTTCCGTTTCATCCAAATTTTCAAATCGCTAACGAGGCTAAAGAAGTTTCACTTCAAAAGAAAATTATTCAGGATTACAAACTCACAATCCAAAATTAATGAGTCACACAAATACAAACATATGTACAAGGTTGAAAATTATACGGTTAAAACAAATCATTCATGTCTGTATCTTTTGTACAAGAAATTAACATAATTACCCATCGGATGTTCATAGGATTCACTGACCTTTCCCATTCATGAAGTTGCACAAAGCACGACGTGAGATGATCTCGGTAATAACTCTTATATAATGTGAGGTAATAGCGACTTGACCGTGAATATCGCTCAAAACTACACCAGATGATTCAGATTAACATGAGAATCTTTTTGGAGCATCATTTGGTGTATTTTGTAAGAACTTATATGAATTTATATGAACAGATTTGATGGCCCGTAATGTTTTATAAATGAATTGTGGGATCAAATTGCACCAATTAATTTTGTATTCATGATAGCCAAAAATAAAATGATTGGTTTTCTTGCCCTAGGCCTTTTAAATACATCTATTTCTCTTATCTTCTTCTTTAAACTATTATGTAAATCAAAATATTTTTCGGAATTAGTGAGATGTTTATGTATTGCTATATTAAGCATAGGAAATGTTTGAATCTTTCAAAATACTTTCTTTAAGCCCCGCAAAGGTTCTGGATTATTACAACCACACAACCAATATATCTGAAAAGTTTTTTAATCCCGAAACTGTCAAAAATTTGAGAATGACATTTTACAAAACTATGATAGTTAAGTCAAAATTCAATTTTCGAAACTCTTTAAATTAATGAATTAATTCGAAGTACTTACAAAATAATTTGAATCCAATTAATTAAATTAGGTACCAAATTTGATTGATTGTTCTTATAATATTTGATTGTTCTTATAATATACAAAAATGAATATTTATAATAGGTATATGAAAAATGAAAATTCGAATTAAAAATATTGTAATCAGTGACACGCGAGCTGTTTGAAAACTGAATGTACTGGGATTGAGTATATGGAATGTGGGAGGGGGGTTGGCGGGATGGGGGAGAGGGAGAGGGGAGGTGAGAAAGCGGGGAAGGTGGAAGAGGAACCCGGGAGGGGAAGGGAACGCGGGAAGGGAAGGAAAAGCGGGAGGGGAACGGGACCGCACGGGAAAGGACATGCTGGAAGAAACAATTTATTTATTTGAATACGGTATTGCAACGCATGCTGGGAACCAGCTAGTGATACATACATTTGAATTTCGATTTTGTTTTCTTAAATAAATGAATGAATGCAAATCTTGGCAGTGCGACATCCGATCGAGCTGAAACTTGGCAGATAGACTCGTTGCAGATATCAATGCATTCTTACTTTTCGAACGACCCAAGAGATGGCGCAACTAGGTCGAAAATTAAAAATGGATAACCGGGTTCATGGGACGAGGTTTGTCTAGATCTTGGCGGTGGATGCTTTTGCCCATTTACTACGTGGCGGGCCGGATCAGGTGAGACTGGTTGAGGGACGCCAGACTCTCTCGACCCATCATCCAGAACCACAGAACTAGTCCTGGACACATTCCCCCAGATTCCTACCCACCCCTCATGCCTTCTTATCTTTCCAGAACTTTCTCTTCATCCTTTCCTCAAAAAGATCTCCCCCACATAGAATCCCCAAACATGATAAAGGCCCTAAGAGAAATTATTCTTCAAGTCAACTAATGTAAAAAAGTAAATCTAGCGTAATTGTAAACGGAGGTTTTCAATACAAATATAACACATTGCAATCTCAAGGCCGTATTTAAAGTATGAAATTACAGAAATGGCTTTGTTATTCTCACAACAAATCCGTTTGTAATGTTAACATTTTGTTGCTTAAATATGACTAGGTATATTCAAAGATCACTAATAAATCCATTCAACACATACAATAAATTAATTAGCTAACTCACCGCTTTCCCGCCATTAATCACAGCGATATTATTTGTAGCCAACATCCATTATTTGTGTTCGGAAATACCAGATGTTTTATCAAACTTCTACTAAGGATACCAAATAGATAGGACTCGAAAGGTCGAATGGGTTGCGTTGTCAAAAAACATAATGGATAATGCAGCAGGATAAAATGTTTAATGAAGTATATCGCAGTGACTCTTGGATGATAGAGAAAAACGAATTACTTCTTATAAATAGTTTTAAAGAGAAGATGCAAGATCAGAGAAGGACTAGATATAACCTATTTATCAACTCTTCTTCTATCTATTCATCTCTATCTGTTTAGTTCTGAAACAGTTTAAAAACTAAACCCATGATCCCAAGTCCTTCATTCATTCTTTATCCCTTTGTCTTCCTCCTTTCCTGGAAAGTCCCTACTTATTAGGAAAAGAAGAAGATGTTTCATACCTACGTGGAACCCATCTATAATATTGGCACCAAAATTTAAAATTACCTACTTGTACGAGTTGAAGAATCGCAGTGACATCGGTCACATCTCGCCGTTGAAATCTCGCTAATTAATCATAAAATACTAATTATTGAACCCCAAAGTGTCGGTAATTGTGACCAAGTTGTGCCGTTATTGAAGTGAGGCGTAGCCATCACCAAGATCGGTCCAGAAATAGCGGATGAACCCATCAAAAGGTAGGGACTTATCCTTCCATTTGCCATTTCCAGTGATTGAGTTAAAAACGGAGGCAATTGTCTTGTTTTCGCAAAATTTAGATTTACAGTCCACATCTTTCTCGTCTATCTTAGAGCGTGTTCAGACAGCTATAATATGCGTGTGATAGCTTAGTGATATCTTGGTATATACTTCGACCGTTATATAAAATGGGATAAACATATAGATTCGGTAATAGGAAAACTAAACAAGTTGATTTACTTTTTTAAAAACTTGAGAAATATTGTCCCGGTATGTGTGGCATTGTTTTTTATACAAAACTACAGTTTTATTTGGAGATTGATGAAATTTTGCACACACTTGATCTTCAAAAAAGATAAAGCTTAATAAAGATGAAGTCTACGAGAGATTTCTAAAAAATGCCCCACACCCCTTGAAGCAGAATTTTGAAACTTCGTGATGGAATTTTGCACATTTTACGTTAAAAATAAGGGGAAAATTTATTACTGTCTCTATAAACTCAGGCCTCTATAAAACATCTGTCAAAATAGGGCAAAGATTGTCAAAGGAGGAGTTAGTAGACAAATACATCCATTTACTGTTAAACAATACACAGCGAAACTTTTCATGGTAAGCGACGTTGTAAATAACTAAATAGGTATGTAAATGTTAATAGTTTTTGGTAAATTCAGGCTTAGTAACTTAAAACTAGTAAGTAAAAATTGTACCGCCCCCTTGAAGTGATTTTTCGCAAAAACTGCGCTATACAAATTATCCAATTATTTTTATAGTGATACATTGAAGATAATATTAACAACTCTGAAACAAAAAACATGAAATTGAAAAATAAGCAAAAATTCAGAAAAGGCTTTGCTCTGGCTTAAGCCGAATTTACAATAACGCAACTAGTTGCTCATAAATTGTTTCATTTGTTGTACTGCTAGTTTCACTTTTTTTTTTTAAATTTATTTATTTACATTTAAACCCGCTAAACTACGTAGTTTGTCAGCAGGTACATAATGACACACATTTATTACTAAGCTAGTATTATCATAACTTCATAGCTCAAAACTTCCAAAAACCTGTTTATAGCTTTGTTAAATCGTTTTCGGCACTTTGGTTTTTGCGTAATTGGATGGAATTATAGACAGCCCTTATTTGCTAAGCCTAATTACCATCCATATATCAACAAGAACTAGGTACTCGACGTAAAAAAAATATTTAAACTACTTCAAAAAAGGAGGAGGTTCTCAAGTCGCGCGTGCGACACAAGCACATCTCACCTATAATAATAGATAATAATAATAATTGGATAATTTGTAGAGCGCCGTTTTTTTTTTAAATCACCTCAAGGGCGCTTAACTATGTATGTAGTTACAAACCTACCTTGGCTGACACCGACTCCAAAAATAACAATCGTACCGACATATTAATGAGTAGAAAAAGTAAGTTGATTATTAAGTTGTAGAAGAATACGCAATTATTTTTTTAATTTTTAGTGCATATTATTTTGTTTTGAAATAGATTTTTTTTTTAAGTTTTTTTTTGTTGTTAAAATTTGACGGTTTTTTTTGTTTCTTTTTAATTGCGACAACAAAAACAAAATATCAGGACTGAGTAATTTAGATACTCGCTTGTATCTAGATTGCAGATTGCAGTTAGCGATACTTTCTCAGCAGTGTTCATCTGCACGGAATATAGCTATAAGAAGGCTATAATAACATATACTTAACACTCAATAATAATAATCAATGTTAGCATAATATCTACTATTCTTCTGCATGGGTTGTACATAATTAAAATCCCTTGTTTAAAAGCCCGTATAGCTTTATATTAATACAAATAAATAAATAAATATGTATTCAATAAATCAAATAAATTACTTGGTTTTATTGTAAGATCAACCAAACTGTTTAAGAATTCTAACAGTCCAATAATTCTATTCAATTCCTTAATCCGAAGTGTTCTTGAGTACGGGTCAACAGTCTGGAATCCACATTATATTACACAGATATCTAGACTCGAATCAGTCCAAAGAAAATTTACACGGATTTTGTCTTACCGATCAGGTGTCTATCATCTTCTAGACGGGTACGAACAAAGACTTAGACATTTCAAATCAGAAAGTCTGGTTAAAAGACGAAACATAAATGACCTCTTAATGCTATATAAAATTGTGAATAATCGTGTAGACAGTAACTTAGTCAACCAAATCAAGTTATACGCCAGGCCAAAATCTACCAGAAACCTAAACACATTCTGGACTGAAATCTTTACTAATAATACTGGATACTTTAATCCTATGTCCAGAATATGTCGATCATACAATGATCTTGTTAAGATACACACTTTTATAGATATTTTTCTAAACAATGTAACATGTTTCACAAAATATCTCCATGATTTGTGCAACTAAAAAAAAAAAAAAAATAATAATTTATTTGTTGTTTTATTACATCTCAGGAAATACTTCATAAATATTGTATACTTATAATGTATTTCAATTTTGTATTTAGTTTTTTTTGTTTTTAAAGTTATGTATAAATAATACTTGCATTGTTTTTCATGTGTTTGCTTCTGTAAATATTCAAATGTGATTACTGCAGACACATTAGTCTAGGGATATTTATATTTGTATTTTAATTTATTATATTTAACCCACAAAAATGTTTATAAATATCCTGTTTGTGTCTCAAATAAAAATAAAAAAAAAAATTAATAAAAAATAAAAAAAAATAAAAAAAATTGCTTAATTGGATTTAAATACCAGCGTCATCTCTGGTTTAATAGCTCTTATCTCTAATAAATACTGTTAATTTTTAAGATGATGGCAATTAAAACAATAAAATAAATTTGATGGGCGGGCCCAACCTTGTTTACGACCAGCCAATACTTTGCGCAAGATGCATGAGAACTTTACAGACTGGATGTGATTTTATCAACATATATGCAATACGGAATTCCAGAAGTTAGTAACCAGTTCATTAGCAAGTTGAATCTTTTAAATTAATTTAAAATTCAAAAACATTGTTTGAAACTTCATTCAACCTCTCCAAGATACAAACAAAACTGAGGATGGAGAACCTACAATAGACAAAGAAATTACAACATTACTCTGATGAGTCACATAAACAATTTTTAATAATCGTAACTTTACTAAAAATTCATCACAAAAATAACTAATTCATGGAGTATTTTTATTGTTATCAAGTTTGATTTGTAGAACGCCATTTTAATTTTTCTTTCTTTTACAAACGCACCAGATTTAAATGTCCGTGTTAAATTTTCCCCACAGGAAAAAGTAAACCCTTTCACACACTTCCCAAATGATCATCTAGTCAATCCACGCTATGCAATTGCACTATTTAAGTATTATAAATACAAAACAAGACAAGAACAACATGTCAACCTACCAGAGACCAAATGGGAAAAAAATTCACAGACTCCTGATATTTTCATATCAGACAGTTCGGCTCTGTGGAACTCCTAATTGAACCTATGAATCCTACTGATCCCTCAATATAAATATTTAAAAAATCTTTTGTAATCCTACATGTATTTAAAATGAAAATAAAAATAAATTATTGTTTACCAAACAGTAATTTTTGGGAAATAAGAACCATTAATATTTTCAGTCATTTTACTCAGAAATTAGAAATTAGTCATTGTAAATACTTATCTAGAAGTAGTATAAATACATCGTCTGTAAGTGGCATAACCACGATTTGATAATGCCTTCAGAAGGCGAAACAGCTGTCACGCGTAATAATAATAACATAGCAGAACTTGCTTGTAAATGAATTGTTTTTTTATAAATGAAATAATAATGTTATGTCAGACATAACAAAAAGTTATAATTAAAATGGAGTTCTACAAATTAAACTTAACTAACTAACTAACCATCACGCCGTTTCCCCGCAGGGGTAGGCAGAGAGGACGGACCGCCAAACAACTCGAACTTGGCACACACTTCTTGTCTCGTTCACATTAATATATCGTCTCATACACGCTCTTCTATTATTCCGACTCTTCACATGGCCCGACTCAAGTATCTGATTCACTTGGTCGTGCCATGTCTTCCTCGGGCGTCCCCGACTTAAACTTGGTAACAATAAATAATAAAAGAAAAATTTAAAAAAAAATAGATAAAAGGTTGCCCACTCACGAATAACCGCAAAAGCCAAACCTCTGTATTAGTTAACTTTATGATTGATTACTTTCATTAGATGCCGTAATAATAATATGGTCCATTCGGAAGCAGGTCAAGGTAGACCAATACATAAAGCACTACACACACGAACAAACGCGTCTACCGACGTACTCGCTTTGGGCGGATTGTTTCTTTGGCCGAATCAGGTATCTACAAATCACTTTGTCTGTGCATTCGAATTTAACATTTTAAAATTTAAACTTCCACTTACATCTTAATCTCGGATCTTTCTTTATTTGCGGATTGGGAAATTGTGATCGTAAACTTGTTTTAATGTTTATTGATTGCGATACACATTGATTAATTCACTACGAGGTTTTGCGTTGTTTTAAAACTAGTTTTATAGGTAAGATTAGTGGGATTTTTTAGCGCCACTAAATTATCCACGTGTATCTTCGAAATTATGAAGAAATTGGGGTAGAAGTTACTTTCGCAATAAATGTTTCATTTTTAATTTGTCTCATTCGAACCCGTCAGGTCACTTGACAAAACATTGATATGACAAACATTGAGTGACTTTGTGCCATATGTGCCACCAAACGACACTTCCACATAAAACTATAAAAGTCGTTCTCTTTTATTTTCTATCACGGTCAGACGTATGATTTAAACAGTTTTGGAAAGAAAGACCGCCAAGCTTTCATTTTAGATATCTTAAAAACATCGAATCTATTTGAAATTGTATTTTAATTAGGAATAATCCTAAATACATTCCTAATCTTACAGATTTTGTGACTAAATACAATATTGTCTAGTCTCCGGGGGTTATGGCTCCATGGTAACCGTGAAAAAGAAGAAAAAGATAGTTATAAAAGGAAACAATATATACGAATATTAGAGGGAGCGCGCTATTATTTAATAGAGCTTGACTAATTCAAATTCAAGCAAATATCTCTCGACAAAATTCTTAAATAGCATTAAAAGAAACACTGTGAGTATTTTCATACCTGCCTACCATTCGATTAGCAGAACAATTGGTTGGTCAGCATGTTGAACCGAATTATCATTATTCCGACGACCCGACAAAGGGAATAATATTTCCTCTATTTTCAGAACCCCAGCATGCCGTCCTACAAGCTGTTCTACAAATCGGAGGGTAAGTATAGAACCTTTAAATGTCAGAACCAGATGAGTTTTCTAAAATAATCGGAGCATACTTTACGATTTTTTTTTCAAGTGTTGGAATTTCATATAATTACTTTTTCAACTCCGAAAATGCATAGAGATTATTTTCACATATAAAATAGATACAGTTGTCATAAATCGGTAGAGTTTCGGAATGCGGTCATCTTACGGGGTTCCAATTTGAATGTGTTCCGTATGAAAGGCTTCAATATTGAATTTGTTTCATTTGAAAGGCGTTCCAATTTGAATGCGCTCCGTATGAAAGGCTTCAATTTTGAATGTGTTTCATTTGAAAGGCGTTCCAATTTGAATGTGCTTCATATGAAAGGCTTCAATTTTGAATGTGTTCCATTTGAAATGTGTTCCAATTTGAATGTGTTCCATATGAAAGGCTTCAATTTTGAATGTGTTCCATTTGAAAGGCTTCAAATTTAAATGTGTTTCATTTGAAAGACTAGGCTAAAGAAAGTAAACTAAACTAAAGGGAGAATTGGTCATGACAGTTTAAAAGTATTGTAAGAAGAACATGGTTTAGGAGAGAAAAACCTTAGAAAATGAACAGTTTGAATAAAAGAAAGTAAATTTTCATATTTTCTTAACTATACCTACCATAAAAAAGCCGCACATTGTACCACTCAAAAATACGAAGATTACGATACAATACCAAAGGTCCTTCGATATAATATCATCTTAAAGGTACATAATTAGTAATAATGGAGGCCATGCAGGTGGTATTCAAAGGCAGCCTTTCAGAGGCAGACGATTATAGCATGAGACCATTATTTGCGGATTGTAATAATTGAAAAGCACGACGTAATCACAATGATTCACTAATAATTAACGAAAATAATATTTTTTAATAATTTAAGAAGATGATAATATTAATAATTCGAAACACGGAATAGAACAAGACACAGCGAAAACGTTATTTTTCAGTAGTTTCCTATAGACTAGTTTTCGAAGAACAACATGGTGAAATATTTTTTGATAATTGGCATTTTCATTGGAGGGGACCCCATCACTTCCCAACGGCGTAATAAGGAAACATATGATTTCCTCCTTCACCTTCATTGGCATTTTCAGTATTAAAAACTGATTTTACGGTTAAACAAATCTTAGGTTATTATTTATTATAGACAAACAATACTCAACCTTCAAATCTCTCATGAGGGGCCATCCATAAATTACGTCACACGAATTTCATGATTTTTACCCCCCCCCCCCACCCCTTCACCCCTCCCCCGTCCCTATCACTCATCATCATATTTGTGAGACCCCTCCCCCTAGTGTGACGTCACATATTTTGCAATTTTACAGAGTTGATAATATTTAGAGTTTTGCGTTTTAATAATTTAGATTTTTACACGTGACATCACAGAGCTGATGACCCCCCACCCCCCTCATACTCCTTATCACACAATGTCACACTTCTTAAGGTGTGACGTAATTTATGGATGGCCCCTAATTACATATTATAGAATTGCAATCTCGATATTATGAAAAACAAATAACCGCTTTCACATAAACCTCAAGATTTTTAATTACGAATTTGGAAATATTAGAATATTGGAATTTGGAAAGTAATAAATTTACGAATTTGGAAATATTATTTTTATCGTATCCTATATGAGTTTTCAACTTGTGGCTTGGTAGGTTTTACCAAACCATAGTCGATATTTCACAAAATGCAAACCAGATGATTTCCCTAACCGGAATATTGACATTAAAAGTTTAAGGTTTTGTTTAATTGTATTGATAGTTTAAGGTGTTAAAATTAGATAGGTAAAACGATAAACAGTGAAAATATCAACCGTTTTAAAAACCATGGAATAATAATAATAAAATGTAATTCATTTGTGTAGTCGCCGTTTTATTGAGAAAAAAATCCCTCCAAAGTACCCGGGCACCGAAAACCCAATACATATGTCATTACTCATTACACTATCCATATATTCTAGAAATCCAATCAAGCTTTTTGAAAATTAATTAGCTCTTTTAATCGGCCACCATAACATGGGCATGCATATAGCCGGTCGAAAAATCCACAAATTATGTAAACATCAAAGAAATGACAAAAGAATTTTTTTTTTAAATTACCTTTTTAAAATAGGCGAATTCTTTCGGTACCAGGTTGAAGTCCTCGGCGTTGCCCGGGTTTTATGCAGTTTTTCGAAATCTGATGTTGACAGTAATAATTTTTCGTAATTTCGTAGTAATAATTTTATCTTCAACATCAATTGTGCAAAATTTCGACAAGACCTATCAAAATACTGTTTTTAGAAGTAAGAAATCTCATATAAATAGAAATCTTCCACTTCAATATCAAGTGTGCAAAATTTCATCAAGAATTATCAAAATTCTCCTTTAACCCTCGACCCGTCGCGTGGGGTCTTTAAAAGCCCAGGTTTTATAGAAATGCTAATTATGTTCATTTTAAATGTTCCCACTGATTTCTTACTTTAGGTAGCTTCCTAAAAGGGACTATACTTGACGCAAGCGCCGAGAAAATTTAGTTTGCGCATGTGCGATGTGAGATACAGACTTGTGTTACTTGGCGTGAGGCTAAAAAAATCAACAAAATACCATGAAAAAACAAGTTTATATGTTTTTTTCATTGTATTTTGTTGATTTTTTTGTTGTAATAATAATAAGTCTATATCAACCTCAAATAGTTATGAGTTTGATGGAAATTGGATAGATTTTTTTTTAAATTTTCTATTAAAAAATATGATTCAAAATTTCAAAAAAATGTTCCTTGTTGATTTTTAAGCTCTTGCATTGAAAATAAAAAAACTAATTTTTAACATTTCTTTTTATTTCAAAGCAATCATTATCACCTGACTGTAATCAGTTAAAATAACATATAAAATGTATGCTACAACAACAATTTAATCATATTTATTTTTGGGGTCCTAAGCGACCCCACACGACACCTCACGTTACAAAAAAGGCGCGACGGGCGGAGGGTTAAGGGGTGGGATAAGGGGATGAGGATTGTTTTACTCATGTAGACAACCACCCTCCTCTTCAAGGTCAATTGTGCAAAATTGCATTAATCTCAGAATAAAATTGTTCTGTTCATAATTTAAAAAAATAAAGCCACGCTGTCCACCCGCCCACAGACACTCTTTTTTATTTTATATATAATACGTACATATGTAGTTCAGCATAAGGATGTTTTAGCTTTTTATTAATGAATCATGTTATCTAGAACAAAAAATATTTACGTTATGTATTCTTAAGCTTTAATGTTAGGTTTATATGAAATTAACATGAGTTGATTTGGGGGACATGTAAAATAGCTTCAGGCCTTCTCATTAGAATACAGTTTACACTGAGATATGGGATAATTGATGGCGTTGTCTAAAAGGCGATCAATTAAGTTGTCTCGTTGTGCAAAAAATAGGCGCAAATCAATTTGACGAATATCTTCGATTTGGTGCTAGCTTGACACTTGAGTTATGTGTGATATGCCTTTGTTGGGATATCTAAATGCTAGGTTAGTAGGGGTGAGATTCAACGATATTTAATTATGTGATCTGCTTTTGAAAAGATTTTATCGTTTAGTACGTTAGTTGGTTGATAGAATGGATTTAGAAGAATTCTCATGCTGGAGGAAAACATATGAGAGAAATTGCGGATATGAATTAGCTACATATAGGTCCCAGAATAGAAGGTACTATAGTGTCGCCCTGGTCCTGACCACCATTCAGAATTGAAAAGTTTAGCCGTGCTTAGGGACCTGATCTGAATAGCCAGGTACTTCCCCACCTTCCTCTCCCCCATATTCTTCTCCTCCCCACTACCTTCAGCCTCACAACATACCCCAATTAGGGGTGCCATAGTCTCACTTGCTCCAGACGGGAGCAGCTGGAACTCTTGTGAGTTATTCGTATAAAAAAATACAAAATTTAGAATGGTCTTATAATTTGGGTTCGGATATAGGCACCGCCGCTCCAGGAACCATTTTTTGGTTAACCAAAACCCTTGCAGTAGGTCACCCCAATAGTTCGCTATGTTTGGGGATTTAGCAGGTGCGCCCGGGTTCACGGGGTAAGGTTTACCAGAGTCGTGGAGACGGATGTATCTGCCCACCAACTGTGTGGCGGGCAGGATCAGGAGAAAATGGAATTTTAACCTCTCCAGCCGGACTCTCTTCTAGTTGCATCGCAGTGAGAGGGATGGATTCATATGCCCGTCAATCCTAGACACACTAACCCCGGATTCCCACCCACCCATCATATATTTTGTCTTCCCAGAACTTTTTCTCTTTCCTCCAGATAGAATTCTCAAAGATGACGTAGGCCCTGATGGAAATTGCTTTCGTCGCGCCCTGCAGTGTAGAGACAATGATAAAAAATATGTAAACTAAATAAAGCTGCTTTCTTGCCGAAAATAGCCTAAATAAGAATAACGAATTAAATTATGTATGGCATCCTTGCACAATTACACAGTACACCTATTATTGGGGTACATAATATATGCAGATGCAGTAAAGTGCATAATTCACCTCGGGCAATGAGTAAATTACTCCCGGCAGCTGTCCCTTAACTAACTTGACACTTGACATAATATACGAGGGCTCTGTTATGCAACCAACCAACTGCAGTACATAACTGCAATGTGTGACTGTAACAACTAACTGCAACTGCAACTGCGGTGTCGGCACGCACTTCAACAGGTGTCAACTGCGATCTGCATGTTTGCATGTGTCGTGGAAGAAAGATCTTTAGACAAACAAATAGAGCACGCGTGACGTGAACACAAAGGAAGTTTGCGAATTCAATTCTGGCAAGGTTTCAAGTAATTGCAGGGTTCGGAACAAGGATTACCATAATAAAGTAAATTCCATGACTGTCATTTCTTTTAGAAAGAGATATATTATACAACACTCGGAAGCTTATCGCGATTATAAAGGTATTTGGTCTAAATTATATTTAGATTTTTCGAACAGATTATTTTTTTTTTAATACAAGAACAACTCTCTTTTATAACTTTTGAAGGTTATTCCCATCAATTTAATATATCATTGAAGAAGATAACACTTAAACTAAAATATTAAAGAGAACAAGACACATAAAAATTGAAAAAGATAATCGTCGCAACTGGAACTAGAACCCAGCACCTCTCGTCTAACCGGAACGTGCGTCCGTCAAATCGTCATAATTTTCAATCTCATATTTTCAAATTTTAGAATTAACAATATTATCTTCGACAATTTTTTTCCATAAATGGGCAACTACCTTTTTCGTTGGAAACAATCGTTCTAAGAACTGGTTTGTAACCTAGATATCGTCTCGGATAAATAATCTGATTTTATTTTAATATGGAACATAATATACCTGTTGCTCTTTTTTATAAAAGTCTTAATGAATATTCAATTTTTTATGAGAACAACTGTCCTTTTGTAAGTTTTGAAGGTTATTTCCATAAATGCAATATATCATTAAAGAAGAAGATAACACTAATAATCTAAACATTCTAAACGAACGCATGAAAGAGAACAAGACACAAAAAAATGAAAAAGATAATGCTCCATTAGAAAAAGTTAACAGGTGTACCATGTAAATAAAGTTGAATAAGTTTATCCGAAACACTATTTAAGTTACAAATAAATTCGTTCATATGATACAAAAATGACAGAAAAAATATAGATCCAACGGCCGAGTTGGTCGAAGCGCTGTGTTACGATGACTCCAGATACTCCAGATATTCGTCCGACATACAGCCTGTATGTCGGACGAATATCTACAGCTCATATGTTGAACTAATATCTACGAACTTCAGAGTGTTGACTAATATCTACGGAGCTAAGATCGGACGAATATTTATGACGGTCCCAGTGTTGACTAATATCTACAGAGCGTAGGTTGAACTAATATCTACAGAGCGTAGGTTGGACTAATCAGCTAAATGTGTCCAATAGTCCGATATTAGGGATTTTTACATGCATACTTACATAAATTAAGTTTTTTACTCGCATACGCAATATTTATGCTATACATAATTGCAAATCCAACCTCTGCCAGTGCTGTAGATATTCGTCAACACTTTGGTTCTCATAGATATTAGTCAGCAGTTTGAGCTGTAGATATTCATCAACACTTTGGTTCTCATAAATATTAGTCAACAGTTTGAGCTGTAGATATTCGTCAACACTTTGGTTCTCATAGATATTAGTTCGATTTTTTCAGTTTTTGGAATTCCTGCAGATATTAGTAGACGCCTCCGTTACGACAAGATACAAGATCCTGGGTTCGAGTCCCAATTGCGACCGTTACCTTTTGTGTATTTCTGTGTTTTGTTCTGTTTCATTTTCTTTGAGTTTTATTTTCTACCCTAAATTTTTAATGATTATTAGTTTACAGATGTTCGTTCAAAACGGTTACTTTTTTACTTAGCGTAATAAGATTAAATGAGGCGAGTCAGAATTTAGACTTAAGGAGATCTTTTTCTTCACATTGTTAAGAAGGTGGAGGTCAAAGTGGTTATTCAGTCGGTGGACGGCATCGGACGTCACTTGGTTCGGCTTTAGACTCCGTTTGCCAAGCCTTTTTTTAAGCCTAGTATTGTGGCGATATAAGGCACACTAAGAATACATACGTGTTTCCTTTTAAGAGGAAACCTGGTCGCCGAGAAATTTAAACAATAGGTATTTTTTACAAACTGGCCCTGAGGAAAAAATCCCTCAGGATGTCATCTTTGGGAATGCTGCGTGGGGGGTATTTTTATGAAAAGGAAGGAGAGGAAATGCTGAGAAGGAATAGGGTATGAGGGGTGGGTAGGAACCTGGACTATTGATGCATCTATCCTTCTACGGTGCAATTGCATATGATCCGGTCCGCCACGCAGTAGGTGGATAAAAGCATCCGCTGCCAAGACAAATCTTACCCCATGAATCCGGGCACCCCTGCTAAATCACCAAACGTAGCGAACCACTTGGGGAGTTCGTCATCCAATAAATGGCAAGGGTGTTGGTTATCCAATAAATAGTTCCCGGGGCGGCGGTACCCATACTCGCCTCCCAAATTGTCGCTGTCACAGTCGCTCTTTCTCCCCCGAATGCTGAGCGAAAGGGACAACTGCACCTCAGGCTGATAATACCTAAATCAAATTATCAAATCGAGGTTTTGTATTCACCATTTTTCTCCCCCAAAACTGGACTGATTTTAAAGATTTTACTAAGTGTTAGATTTTGCTTCGATTAAAATCAAATGTAAGTTTTTAGGTTTTTTAAAACTTCAACAAGAAATTCAAGGTAGATAGAAAATTAATTTATTTGCAATAATGTACAACAATCCAATCCAAATAAATTATTAAATCCCCCCAACGGACTGATAATATAACGTTTCCTTTTAAAGGCAAACTAATGCAGAAAGAGGTAGAAAATAATTAATTCATCCTATTTAACTTACTACAGGGTCCATTGGAAAGGGAAAATTATAGCCACTCCTGACATCTATGGGCAAATCTTCGAACTACAACTATGCCTGACATCTTTGTCAGAAGCAGAGAAACATTTCAACCCTTGCCCAACTAAATACCAACTTTAATTTCTTAACACTAAGGATGGGTACTAAGTATTTTTTTTATTTTTTTTATTTTTTTTATTTTAGTTTATTAAGGAAACAAACAGTTATACATATTTTCATAATAGAGTAACATATTACATGGTTGCATTAACCAGCGAAGTTTCCGCTAAAATTTATAATATATATTTATAAACATAGATTAAAACATAAAAGAAAACATAAAGTGGTAGAAAAAAAGAAAAAATATATATATGTACAACAGAAATGAAAAAAAAAATACACAAATTAAAGCATGTGGGATATGTAAATCATCCAAATATTATTATTATTATTATAAAAAGAAGGAAAACATGCAGCAGGGGTGGAGAGTTCATAATTAACAATTTGTTTTGATTTTTTCTATTATGAATTTAATAAATTGGCCTGAGGACAAATGGAAAATATCAGCGTCGTAAAAGATATCATTGTATTTTGTGCACGTCCTTCGGAGAAATGAATGTTGTGTGTAATTTGTTTTTGAGTGTGGGATGTGGAATAGTTGGTTTGACCTTGTGTTTTTTTATTGGACAGTGGAAATTAATGTGTTCCAGAAGATAGTTGTTGTCAACAACGTTGTTAATAATTTTGAATAGAAATTTCTGGTCGGATATATTTCTTCTATCTTCTAAGGTTGATAAATTATGGAATGTTAATGAGTCTTTTAGGCTTTCTGATGTTCGAAAGGATTTAAAGTCTAGGTGTTTCAGTATCTTTTTTTGAATTCTTTCTAACCTTTCAATATTAACTTTGTATTGGGGATTCCATATAACTGATCCGAATTCTAATATTGAGCGAACAAAAGAGACATACAGTATTTTGATTACGTGTGGTGACCTGAATGGTTTGGTCACTCTTATGATGAATCCTAGAAGTTTGTATGCCCTGTCACAGATGGAATTTATATGTGTTCGGAAAGACATTCCGGAGTCCATAATTATTCCTAAGTCCTTCACTTCACAACATCTTTTTATCTCTACGTCATTGATTTTGTACGGAAATATTAGGGGATTTATGCTTTTGGTGAATGATATTGTGTTACATTTTTCTAGGTTAAGGAACAGTTGGTTGTTCGCACAATATATTCCAAGCCTATTAATATCATCTTGCAATTCTAGGCTGTCATTAATATTAGTGATTTTTTTGTAAATTTTAGTGTCATCAGCAAAAATTTGGAATTTGGAATTTTTAAAGCATTCACTCATATCATTGATATATAAAATAAACAAGAGAGGTCCGAGATGTGATCCTTGCGGGATTCCTGAAGGTATATTGAAAAAACGAGAGGAGAAACCCTTAGTATAAGCAGTAGTAAAGTATGAACTTCTATTCAAGTTTTGTAATTATTTCAGTTTTATGACGCAAATGGCCTATAATGATATAGTAACAGAACTTGAATAGAACTTAGACAGAACGTGAAAATTAACTTCAAATATTTTATGAATTGTTCAAATTTTTTGAAACAGCCCATCCTAACTGTATTAGAAATAAATACTATATGTCGGTACGTTTTGATTTTTTTTTTAAATATATTTGTTAAAAATAGTTTGTATACTAAACGTCTGTTGATGGCGTTCAAACCAATTTTAAGATTTTTAAAGAGTCCTAACTCCTATAAGAAGTGACTTAAGTTTATAATATTATCAACATAGTAAACACGCAACTACTGTAACTAATTTCATGGTACTCCTATTTTACCCTTATTATACTTAAACTTATTAAACTCCTTTTTACAACTTTTCATGATAATGAAACTACTTGTATTGTACCTGTTTATATCCTTAATGTTCAGTTTATCATGTTATATACTATAACGCTTATCATTATACTCCTGAATAACTTATGTATCTATACTAACGGGTACATGTAAAAGTCTTCAAGGCGTGAATAAATAAGCAAATAAACTTATCAAAAAAAGCAAAACGTACCGACACTCAAGTGGTCGATATCTGCATAATAATACAAAATATTTGCACTAGTAAGTAAATTGGGGAATACGTTTGTATGTAAAAAAAAAACGCCGCCCGGTTGCCTCTTAGGCAGGTAGTTCCCTCTTAGTTAAAGATTTAGTGCTTTAATTAAAGTGGAAGCATTTAATAATTGATCACGCAATTCTCCCAATTATTCTGTCGACAATGTAAATAATTATGATTATATTGTAATCTACGCCAAATAACATTTCGATAAGAAGTAATCTGTGTTGTTATTATTTAATGATGATTAGCTACGGATAGCAGGTAATGTGCATTGTGCAGTAATGTGCACTTTTGTGGAGACGAAGGTGCAATTAAATAATTTCAAACGAGACACTGGTATTCAATCCTTGAACTTTATGATTTTTTAAACAATGAAGTAATGTTCACTTTACTTTATGTAGATTCATTACAATAAATTAATTGATAATTAAAATGTACAAACACGGTTTCCGTGATTAAAAAAACTAACACAATTATTTTTTAATCATTTTAAATATTATTTATCACAATGTCTGTTGGAATTTTTGTTTTATGATGAATACAATAAATTTAATATAATTTGGAGTTACCTATGACGAAAACTAGATTGAAATTCAATTAACCTAACTAACACAACGTGTCGGGAGGACATGGGTTCAAATCTTGGCGTACGCAAGTAAATTGATTAATTTGATTAATTTGTGTTGTTTCAGACACAGTTGGGCGAGGCAACTCCAGAAACTGTGTGAGGAGAGGTCTACCATGGACGGAGGCCGGACAATCAGCACAAGACAGGGACGTATGGAGGAGCCTTGTCGATGCAACGGGTCCCCGACCCGAATAGGGCAAGGGGAAGAAGATGATGATGATGATATTGTGTTATTTCACAATATCACTCATTTAAAATAATATATGGCATATTTGCGGCCCGTTCTCCTTCTTCTCTGTGTGCCGTATCAGGTCCCCCCGACGTTGGCGATCACTCTTGAAAATGTCTCTCTGTCTTGCGCTGCCCGGAATAGCTCCTCCACACTTCTAATGCCGGTCCACTCTCGTATATTACGCAGCCAAGACATTTGTCTCCTACCAGGCCCTCTATCTTGCCTTTCAATATTAAATGGAGCAAGTGATACTTCTCCCCTCGAAGTATATGACTCAGATATGAAATTTTCCTGATTTTTATTAATGTAAGCAGTTCTCTATCTGCTCTAGCCCGCCTGAGAATTTCTGTGTTGGTGATCATGTCGGTCCATGGGACCATGAGCATTCTCCTGTGAAGCCAAATTTCAAAATCCTCTAACCTGTTCATGGTATTTACTTTCAAGGTCCATGTTTCACATCCATAGAGCGAGACCGACCACACATAGAATTTTAGCATCCTCCGCCTTATTTTTAAGCTGGTATTGTCATTGTAGAAGAGGGGTTTCATTTTAATGAACGCAGTTCTTGCTGCTTCAATTCTGCATCTAACCTCTTCATCTGGGTCAAGAGTCTCCGTGAGAATACTGCCGAGGTATCTAAATACGGCAAGTTCACGTGGAAGATACTGTCATGTCTCCCTGGTGTAAGACCACCATTCTGAATTGAAACGTTGCTTGAAATTGGCTTTAGTCGTATTTAATGACCAGATCTGAATAGTCAGGTATTTGCCCACACCCTTCCGTACTTTCCCATCTTTTTCTCCTCTCCAACATCTTCAGCCTCACAACATACTCCAATTGGGGTTGTCGTAGTCTCTCTGGCCCCATAAGGGAGCAGTTGGGACTCTTGTAAGGTATTCGCTTTTCAAAAATTAAAATTAAAATAATAACTAATTATTCCTAATGGACGATTTACATTATGCTTTTTTCGTCAAGTTTCCACACGGATCACATTTTCATTTGAAATCAAGATGAAAAAAAGGATACACTCTATTTCACTCTATTTCGATCAGGTTCTATTTTTGTTCCGATTTCAGTAGTGTTTAAGTTGGCGGACATTATTTGACATCTTCTGTTATCTTTTTTTTTACATGAATACCGCACAAGAGTCCCAACTGCTCCCGTCTGGAGCCAGTGAGACTATGGCATCTCCAATTTGGGGTATGTTGTGAGGCTGAAGGTAGTGGGAAGGGAAGGAGTTGGGGAAGAGGAAGGTGGGGAAGTACCTGGCTATTCAGATCTGGTCACCAAACATGGCGAAAGCCACTTCAGGCAACGTTTCAATTCTGAATGGTGGTCTTACACCAGGGCGATACTTAGAGTATCTTCCACTCTGGAACGTGCCGCAAATATACTATATATTATTTTAAATGATTAATTGTGAAATTCGATTCGATTCGGGATTCGATTCCGCGACCTTCGGAATGCGAGTCAAGCTCCTAACCGCTGCACCACGCCGGCCGTTCGTATCTGTCATTTTTAACTAGTAAATAAATTATATGGAAATGTTTTGCATGTTAAAAACTAAATTATTAACTAACTAATTTATATTATTTTGATTCATAGCTTTTTTAATAAATATAAAATTTTATTTACATGCCTCGAAACAGACTTTGTCTAGTGAGGTGTGTAAAAGAAAGCTTTGTACATAAAGGAAAAAAAATAAACCCCCGGGTTGCCGGCACTGAAACTGAAAAAAAAATTATAAATATCATACTTCGACCAGAATTACCAACATTATCTTCATTTTCTTAACGCATATTTAAATATGACCGAATTATTTAGGTTCAAATTAGCTCAATGATTTGAACAGAGTTACGGCGAGGATAAGGTTCTGGGTTCAATTCAAAAAACAAGTTTTTATTTTTTTTTCTAAAAACAAATTAATTTTTTTTTTTAATCGAGAATAGAATAGAAGCAGCGGTTGTTTCGCGCCAATCCTCTCATTCTCGCCCTTCCTCCGAGTGAAAGGTCCCCGCCCGCCACTCGGTCTACTCGTTCAACTATAAAAGCCTTACCCAAATCCATTCAACACACAAGTTCACAAGTTCTCAGACTAAAACACAATGGCTTTCAAGGTATGAATTTCTTATTTACCAAAGAAATTATTACGAATCGAACGCTATCGAAATTTTGAATTGCGAATAATTATTATTTGAAACTGTTTTTTTATCGTTTTTCAAATTTGGAATATGTTTGTTATTTTGTTCATATCATAACGGTCTTGTGAATTAAATTGTGAAAAATCCCGTCTTCAATTCAAAATACTTTTTCTATAAACTTTTTTTCACAATAAATAAATTGTTTGACGCGTGACTTTCGAGCTATTTCTTTATTATTATTGTTTTTCATTCCGTAGAGTGGCTGTCAAATTTTGTTTTACGGTTTTTAAACTATTTTAAACGAATATCATTCTTACTAACTAATATTCTTCTTTCTTCAATAGAATAATACTGTTATATTTTGATATGTTATTGCATTGCTTTGATACTCCGAATTTAGTCAATTTTATAGTAAATTTTATTAATTTAAATTAAAACAATAACTACAACTGTAGCTTCATCAGGGCAGTATAATAAGGTTGTAGTGAAACCCGGTCGGCATAAAGTAAAAAAAATAAAAGTGGTGTTTACAAAGTTATTGTTTTATTTCAGATTAATAATGTCACATTACTAAGTATCCGCTTCATTGAACAAAACAAAAATATATTTTATTTCGACATGTTACGGTGTTGCACGGCTAACAGTTAATAAAGTTAACAGGAATCAAATTCAACAAAATATTAAGTCCAATAAATTTGACTTGTAACAGTGTTGAGTTGTCACAGCAATATGCTTATACAATATATTCCTTGTTTACTATTTATGGCACCGTTAGCTTTCCCAAAGAAATCTATTTCGGCCCATTAACAAAACATTTCTACGAATTTTCTTCATTCTCTCACGTGTATCATAATTTTTTTTATCTTTTAGAATTTAATACATTTATTCCAATTAGATATTATTTTTTAATATTAAACGGTTGTGTGCACCTGGGGTGATTGTTTACACTATTTTGTTAATAAACTCTAAAATATTTTATCGTATTGTGTCGTTCGCTCTTTATCGGATAAAGTCTTTTACTACCAATGTAGTTCATCGACTATTAAAAATAACTAAAAAAAACACCTCGAAAGTCACGCGTCAAACAATTTATTTATCAGGAATAATAATACAAGTTTAGTATTTTAAATTGAAAGTCTCTCGAAAGTCAAGTTTAGTATTTTAAATTGAAAGACACTCGAAAGTCACGCGTCAAACAATTTATTTATGAGGGATAATAATACAAGTTTAGCATTTTAAATTGAACACGAAAATTTTACTAAATTTAATTCATTAGACCGTATGATAAGAACAAAACAACAAAAATACTCCAAATTTGAAAAAAAAATAAAAACCGTTACAAATAATAATTATTCGCGATTCAATATTTCGATCGCGTTCGATTCGTAATAATTCGATAAAATGTTTTTTTGTTCGTTTATTTTGTATTTATTAAATTTACTTACAATCATTATCTATTAAAAAATTTCATTCCGTTTCAAATATTATGTTTCTCTGTGTTTGCTCATGTTTCATTATATTTATGGCATGGCCTCCTAAAAATAATCATACGTTATTATTATCCCCTTCAATGTAATATATAATTGAAGAAAAAGATAATATTAATTAATCTAAACGGAAATATGAAAAAGAATAAGAAACAGAAAAATAAAAGGGTAATGCTGCAACTTGGAATCGAATCGACCATTGGAATCTTTTATTTTTAATTTATTTTTGTAGATCTCATATTTGAAATTCAGGTTTAACAATAATAACTTCGACTAATTTTTCCCACACATTTGGCAGCAACTTTTTAAATGATCATAATGTTCAAATAACTGGTTTGTAACCTAGATACTCGGATAAGCATATCCGATTTTATTTATATGGTACACCTATTGACCTTTTCTAAAAGTTTAAATGAATGTTCGATTTTATTAGAATAACTATGGTTATAATAACTTTTGAAGGTTATACCCACCAATGTAATTTATCACCGTTACCTTTTTTTTTCTCTGTCTTGTTCTTGTTGAGATTTTCATTTAGATTTATTAGTTTTAGTACTTCTTTTCAATGATTTTTTTCTTTCTTATTTTCGAATATAAATCGATCAAAAGTGAAAATTTAATAACTTTTTTTTTTCATAAAGTTTCTTTAGAACCGTAGAATAAAGAAGAACACAAATAAATGCGATGTGGACGTGTTTGGTGATCCAATAGTCTGACCATTGTTTGCTTTATAATTTTCAAATATAGATCTGTATTTCATCATCGGTATAAAATTAAATGGGATGGTGATTTACGATGTCGAGCAAGTGTAAGAGAGATAGAGCGCGTGCTAAGTGGGTTAGAATAAAATAAAGTACTAATACAGCGGCGACATGGGTTTCCATTCAAATTACTGTTTAGTCCGCTTTATGAATATTTGTCATTTGCTTATGAACTTTCTGCTGGCCTGTATTAAATTTCTTTTATCGTTTTCGTTCTTCCTAATGAATCGATGGGTGTTACTGTTTTTGAACCTTTCCCTTTTACTGCCTATCGCCACTATAACGTTGACCTTTGTTATGGTTAGACCGACATTTCTCTGGTTACGTTAGTCCTGTTCTAATACCTTTACAATTGTTTTTTTTCTCTCTTACACTTCATTGTGATTCATAGATTAGCATTTTTGAAAAAAAAATATTCCCTGTTCTGCAATAATGACTACATATTGCTAATTTATTTATTTCTTTAATTTATTTCTATACTCGTTCATACATACAGTTAACAGATGTATACAGTTGGCATAGGTGATAATACAAACAAATGTTCCTAAAATAAAACACGGTAGTAGGGTGTAATATAATAATTTAATCACTGAAGACAATATGAGCGATTCTCAATCGAAAATTTGAAATAGAAAAATCAGAAAAAGATACGGTTGCATCTAGGAATTGAACCCAGGTCTCGTGCCTTGCCGGGGTTCTACTTTACCATTGAGTTTTGTAAATAGTGTGTTTTGGATTGAAAATATTAGGTGGATTAGAAATATGTTAGATACTTTCTGCGAGTGGAACACATATTTGCCTTTGAAATAAACGAGCTTTTTTTAATTTGTCTTTTTATTAGCCCAGAAGTAAATCAGGCCTATAAACTATTTGCGAACGCATTTTCGGTTGTGGTTTTATCGCATAATATGAGAAAATATGTTCTTTAGAAAATGATTTGAAAATAATTAAATATTTGTGCCTAAGCTTCGCAAAATAAAATAAAACACTTGTTCGGCGATATTTTTTCGTAAATTAATCAAGGCAGGCGGCTGGTGTTGAACGGGAATTTAAACCTTTTTTGAATTAGGCAATTCACCCTAATATCGCCGTCTAAACTAGAAGTATAATTTAAATGGCGATAAGGTTACAAGACGTGTTCTAACATCTTAAGAAGTAATGTCTCCACTGGAGACTCTCCAGGAGAACCTGTGCGGAGATGTTCGCATATTTTAGATAACTTTTTCTCTTTATAATCATTCTACAGTATAAAAGTTCTCCCGGAGACATTCTTCTAGTTATTATAGTTGTGTTGTGAAGTATGTATTGTTCATAATCGTATTATTCATTACTGATTATAGTCAATTGTATTTATCTTGATATTCATTCAACGGACAGTTTTCTTGTCACATTTGATAATATGTTCTGCAATAACGCTGAACCTAATATATCTGCAATAATGCTAACCTTCCCTGAACTATAGTAGGGTACGATCAGGTACAAAGCGGGTTTCGGTTTTCAGATTAACGGCGTTCAGTGCCCTGTTACACCGGCGGCAGTTGACGCCGAGATGTGGACAAACAGAACGCGGATAAAACTTGCGCTACCTGCGCGGTAGCATGACAGCAGCTGTCAGTTTTTACGAACTGTCGAGTTCGTAGACGACGATTATTTACTCTTGGAGAATCCTTTCTTAAAATTAAGGAATAAAACAATGGTATTTGGTAATTGGTATCTTTAAATATGAAAAAAAAACCTCAGGAGAACATGATAATATGTTAAGTACGTGCCTGAAAGAAATTCACTTGTGACATTTGAGGTTATGTCAAAATTTTATCTTTTTGATTTCATTCCATCACTTGTCAACAACATTTCTGGTGGTATGGAATGTATTTCTTTTATCCCAGATTGGCGATTGATTGAAAATAGCGGCAATTAACAGGTCGCTCATTTTGATATCAGATTCTGACCGGCGTCACCGGCGAGCAGGAATTAAGAATTCATTCCGGTAAAGCTTATCGGCGCCGCCTCGCGCGGACATAAATCTGAACCTGCCTTCACTATGTTCGGCCTGATACGTTGACATACAAACATTCTTGTCAGCACGCCTGCGCCAGTCGGCCGCCCATGCGCCGACTAATCAGAAAACCGAAACCGGCTTTGTACCTGATCGTACCCTATGTTACGACCTTTCCCTTGTGATTTTATAATATTTTCTTTGAAATTTCTAAATTATACTTTCAAATTAATATTTTAAAAACATAGCAATATGTCAATTTTACTGCATTTTTAAATAACATATTATGAAGCATAATGCCGAAATATATGTAAAAAATAACTTTGAAAGCTTCTAAAGGTACCTAATATACTGGCGACAGCAAATACGCCGTTTAAAAGAAACCTCAATGATGCTTAATATGTCGATATCTGAATTGATTCTGTTCAACAGCGAAGTTAAACTCCACATCGGTAAAGACCATTGGCAATTTAGTCCTGCAGGCTGGGAAATAAAACAGTATATGTTGTCGGTGATAACTATTAAATTAAGGCTCTCTACGTATTCGTTTGAAGAAATGTGTAGCAATGCATAACTCTTCTGACCCGTAGATGGTTCATTCTGACCATACCCAAGAGAAAGTCAGAAGAATAGAGCCGCGGGTAGTAGCAATGCTCCCTCAGGTAGATAAATCCCTTTACTAAACCACTTTTAGACAAAGACATTTTAAATACCATGCAATTTATATAATACACTATAATAGCTACCGTGAGACAAATAGAAACGCGGACCAAATTCAGGCATGAAATATACGAGTAGATTTGGATAGTTAAAATAGGTCATTCCGTTATAGCAAACTATTATAAAACATATGTGTACGTAGATGTGAATATTAGTTCACAAATACAACCTAACCTCTATATTAGCTAATAGTCTTAATGTAAAATATCGTAAAACACAACTTTCATTTGATGTTTCTATTTTAATTAATCTTTTCTTTCTGCATTTGTAATATTATTCACATTTAAAGGATTAACCAACATTCCTTATTACGTTAAAAAAGATTCTGTTAATCTTAAATAAATTATGTATAACTGTGATTATCATAGTATTTGCTTATTATTTGTGTACGTGTGTACGCATTTGTATACCTCCTCATTTGTGGCTCTCTCAACCCAGTGAGAAACGAGAAAAGTCATTTATAATCATATTTTATATTGAAAAGATTTTCTGCCCTGATGATGGACACTGCAACGCTGTCCGAAACGTTGGCTAAAGAAGGAGGTAGCGCAACACGGAATAACACCCCAAAAACAAATAACGAAAAATTTTAAAAAATTAAAATTATAAACACGTTTCACTTCTAATGATTTTCGGTGATAGTGATACTTTACTTCCTCATAACTAAAGAAACTAAACTTTTTCAGTTCGTCGTATTCGCTGCCGTAGTCGCTGTGGCCCGCGCTGGCATCATTGCCCAGCCCGCCTACGCCTCTCCCCTGGCTTATGCCGCCCCCGCCTACGCTGCCCCCGCCTACGCTAAGGTCGCCGCCCCCCTGGCCTACGCCGCCCCAGTGGCTAAGTACGCCGCGCACGTCGAGGATTACCCCAGCGCCCACCCCCAGTACAACTTCGCCTATGACGTCCAGGACGGTCTGACCGGAGACTCCAAGAGCCAACACGAATCCAGGGATGGAGATGTCGTCCACGGATCTTACTCCCTCATTGATGCTGATGGTTTCAAGAGGACCGTTGAATACACCGCTGATGACCACAACGGATTCAACGCAGTCGTCCACCGTGAGCCTTTGGGACACGCCGTGAAGGTTGCCGCCCCCGTCGCTTATGCCGCCCCTGTTGCCAAGTACGCCGCCCCTCTGGCTTACGCCGCCCCTGTGGCCAAGTACGCCGCCCCCCTCGCCTATGCCGCCCCCGTGGCTAAGATCGCCTACCCCGCCTACCACTAAGAACTTCGCCCTGTGTTTCAAATGACAGTTTAGTCAATTCTTATTCGCTATTAGAATAACTATTGAATGGAAGTCCTCTTTGAGTAATTTTAACTGTAAATAAATTAAGGTATTTATATAAATCCGATTTTTGATTTTCTCTCCGTTACCATAACCTATCCCCTGATGAAGAGACTCATGCTAAGACATTTAAAGTCGCAACAAAAAAAATATATTTTGGTTAGTAGGTACTAACTAAGTTTTTTATACCTACTTTTTTGTATTTACTGTACATAAAATATGTTATTTTAAGAAGACTTGTGTATAAAAATAGATATAGAATATTTCTTTAGTTTTCCTCACCAGGAGAACCTGTGTTGACGTGTTCTAGGTTTTGGGTGGAGGGTTTTCAGCGACTTCTGTAGTTCAACTTAGAGGTTTGGTTGGGATATTTTCAGTAAGTTCAGTTGTGATATTTTTTAAAATACAACCTTTTTTGATAATTCCGTAAACCAAGCTTTGCTTAGTTATTAATTATTGTTATAATTTATTTGAAAGTAGGTGGGAGTTTTTGTACAACTTTGCAGCTAAATGGTCATAGCTTTTTTCCAAAGGTAGTATTTCCCTTAGATATATTATTAAAGTCAATTAATTTAGAATTCGAAATTCTCAATTTATTTTTATGTATTTTATTTTTTACATATATGAATCCATAGACATCTCCATCCAGATGCCATCGTAAATAGATTTTTTATTTATTCCTTGTCGACATCGGTATGGCTATCACCAGTGCGGCCGTGCTCGGAAAACGGGTATAAATGTGCCTATCGATCCGATATTGAAAACCTATCGATTTCACTGTGCTAGGCCCCCAGGCGCCGTTTTGGACCATTACTTACGTTCGGAAAACACAGCGAACCAATGAACCTGCAAAATATTTTTATTAGTCTGCAGATATCTCAAAGCACATTTCAACAGCAGCCTTATCTTTAATGATATATTACGATGACTTTTAAATGGTTATTTATATTTTTAGTCTGACCTAGTTTTGCGAAAAATGTTTAAGCACGCGATAATAATATTAGACATTTGCGTCAATTTTTTATGCAACTCTGAAGAGGAATTTGAATCTTAAGACGAAGTTTGAATGATGAAAAATAAACAAGCCATAAACGTGTACATTCTTGGAGTGCCCTGTATCACCTCTTCTTCTTCTTCTTTAAATTAAATGTGTAGGTTAATATTTATTTACCAGAGAATTACAAGTACATAACATAAATATATAACATACAGTTCACTAAACACACTAAATACAAATAAATAATAGTAAAAAATATATATATATATATATATATATATATATATATATATATATATATATATATATATATATATTATATATACGCACATATATACACACGTACATACACACATAGATACATACATACGTAGATATACATGTATGAATAATTCGGTAGATAAATTTACAAGTTGATGCCATTAACTTTAATAACATAAGAAATGATTTTATATACACGTTTGTAAATAGAGGATAACAAAAATGCCATGTCGTAGGGGTTGTATCACCTCAAATATAGGTAATAGAATAAAAATGCCATGTCGTAGGGGTTGTATCACCTCAAATATAGGTAATAGAATAAAAATGCCATGTCGTAGGGGTTGTATCACCTCAAATATAGGTAATAGAATAAAAATGCCATGTCGTAGGGGTTGTATCACCTCAAATATAGGTAATAGAATAAAAATGCCATGTCGTAGGGGTTGTATCACCTCAAATATAGGTAATAGAATAAAAATGCCATGTCGTAGGGGTTGTATCACCTCAAATATAGGTAATAGAATAAAAATGCCATGTCGTAGGGGTTGTATCACCTCAAATATAGGTAATAGAATAAAAATCTACAATAAAAACACATATAAATTTGTTTTAGACCACTTTAATGTTTAACTTTAACTTAACTTCAAAGATTCAACTCAATTCAAAAAACCACAAATACCGATATATTTTTTGATTCCCTCCCTCTATTTAAGGCTCTGCAACCGGGCCCGAAAATAAGAAGATGGAGAGATACGAAATTACGAATGTTAGAGGAGAGCGCTAACATTTACTGCGACAAAATCGATGCGAAAATTGCGAAAATGTTTAATAAAACACGACTCGTTTAAAATAGAGCAAAAATCTAGCGGGCATTATCTTAAACAGCATTTAAAGAAACACTGAGTTTTTTCATACATATAACTTGTAAAATAACTGAAACAAACGTGTTAATAATAATTTTTGGAGCATACTTTGCGATTTTTTTCTATTGAGGGAATTTTATATAATTTGCGTTTCGGCACGGGCAAAGTCTAGATATTATCTTCAAGAATAACATATACTTTTTTAAGAGCTTTAAAACTTACCGTGTTTAAGGGAAATATGTAATAAATCGGTACAAATCCGGGTTGTGGGCCCTTAAGAAAAACATTTTTAGCACACTGAATTCGCACACATAACACACACATCCACACCCTCACACGCACCCCCATACACGCATTTACACACATACGAACATTCTCACACACCCCTCTCATTCAATAAGTTACTAACTTAATTTAGGTATAATGTATTATTTATCTCACAAAAATATAAGTATATAACAGCGACATGTCATTGGTACCAATTATTGTATAAATTCTATAACTTTGTAACTATTTTCCATTATGTAATAATGTACCGTTTGTTTCTGAAAAAAAAAAATAAATAAAATAAAATAAACACTCTACCGGTTTCAAAAGCACCCTTCCTTCCTCCTGACGAAGGAAGGGTGCTTGAAACCGGTAGAGGGTTTATAAAATAAAAGTGGTCTACAACAAATTTATATGTGTTTTTATTGGAAATTATGGCGAGCCACAAAGTTAATGCTTTTTACAAATATAGAATAAAAATCGCTCGGTAAACGGAATCTATAAAAGCTCGATTCTAACACAAAAGCGGTTTGGTTTATTTTGTGAATATTTTTTTAAGAAAGAAAGTAAAGGGGTATTTAGTGGGTAGGAATCTGGGGGTCAGTGTGTACTCTAGTCACGGACATATGAATTCAACCTTCCCAATGCAGTGCAAGGCTATGAGACATCCCGATCACGCAATTGGTGGGCAGACACATCCGCCGCTAAGTACCGGGTAAACCTCACCCCATGAACCATAGCAAGAAACGTAGCGAACCACCTTGGTGACTTTTGGCAATGTTATCTAATAAATGGTTTCCATGACGGCGGTACAGATTACTAGGACTCCAGATACTAATATCTACAGCCTGTATGTCTGACGAATATCTACAGCTCATATGTTGAACTAATATCTACGAACTTCAGAGTGTTGATTAATATCTACAGAGCTTAGGTTGAACTAATATCTACAGAGCATAGGTTGGACTAATCAGCTAAATGTGTCCAATAGTCCGATATTAGGGATTTTTACATACATACTTACATAAATTAAGTTTTTTAAACTGCATACGCAATATTACGTTATTCCAATATGCTATACATAATTGCAAATCCAACCTCTGCCAGTGCTGTAGATATTCGTCAACACTTTGGTTCTCATAGATATTAATCAACAGTTTGAGCTGTAGATATTCGTCAACACTTTGATTCTCATAGATATTAGTTCGATTTTTTCAGTTTTTGGAATTCCTGTAGATATTAGTAGACGCCTCCATTACTAGCCTCTCAAATTAAACTCGCCTCGCCTTTCTTAGTAAGAGACTAGTTTAATTTTAAACTATTGTTACGTTACGGAATTGTTTCCCGTGCGAGCTAATAGCGAATTGACCCCTTGCACAGGCCCTCCGCCCCCTCTCCCCGCACCGCGCGGCGCCCGTGCCAAGCGCCGAGCGGCTCCCTGTCCCCATTCCTTCGCCGGCCTTCGGCAGAATAACTGTGTTCCCCGTGATTCGCGCTAGGCGCTCTCCGTAAACGCTCACGATGTTTTACTTTAATTGTGTATTGTGCTTAAAGAGGCTTACGCCTACCCAGAATCCTGTCTGCCGACCGCCTATCTCCTGCTTGTGAGTACCAATGAACCTTGCTACCCCTCTGTGTGCTAAGAACTGACATTTAAATTCGCTAAACACGTGTAGAGAGAGTTGAGAGAAGCTCCCCCCGTTATGATAGAATTAATTAGAGATAGCCAAATACTCATGTGTGTAGTGCCGATGCTGGCCTTTTGTAGAACCCTGTTCACCTTTAATTGAATAAAACCCTTTTTCGTGCATAACAACTGTGTTCTGATTGAGGAAGGAGACCTGGAGATTTTGAGGAAAGGAAGGGGAGTAGGAATTAACAAGCGAACCACAGACACTCGCCCTGGGTTTAAGAGGGACCTTGCTCGCGCCGGCTGTGCAGAGCTAGCCGCCGGCTTGTTTATTGCATGTCCTTTCCAGGTTTAGGGTTTAGCGTTGGCCGCAAGTAGCGCCAATGCTAGCACTGGGCCCAACGTGGTGCTTTTTTTTGCGTTTTAATGCTAGCACTGTCGCCCGACGTGTGGCATTTTTTTTTCCTCCCTCTTCACGATCCCACAGTCTCGTTCTTCAATCAGCAATTGTTTAAACTTTATAATGTATAATGTTTTGTCTCGTTATCCCCAATTTGTCTAGCATTTCCATCAAGAACCCCGGCGCGATTGTAACTTCGAATTGCAATTTAAGTTATCACGGGCACGATTCCTTCATTTTCGAGTCGTCACTCGACAAAACATTATCACCGGTATTCCTACGTAAAGTGCTCAACCAAGAAAGTTGCCGTCGTGAATAATATAGTGTTTACAAGTGTCGACCGACTAAATTTGCTAGTTTCAAATACAAGATTAATAGTGGAAATGTACACAAATATTTAAAACAAAGTTATTCAACAATTAAAATCCTGTATATGATAAACCAATTACCCGCTTCGTTTCCCGAAAGTTAATTAACCAGTTTTTATTAATAAACTTATTCCGCAGAGTGCTGGTCTGTATTTGATATCGACATATTCTGCGAATAGGGGACTATTTCGCAAAATACTGGCCTGTATATATAACGGCATATTTTGCAGCTTAAGGGAAACAAGTGGATTAAATTCTTTCTACCTTTTGACAATTGAGCATTTTTCTAATTTTGCCGCCTGTTTCATCATTTAGCTTTTTTTTCTTTCGTAAGAAACAGACGACATAATTTGAAAGACGTTCGGTTCGCGTTGACGTCGATTCCTCGAGTCAGGCATTACATTACGTATGCACATTTCTGCATATAACTTGTTATGACAAAAGGAAGTCGGCGGATAAATACCAATAATTGGTGATGCTCAAATCAGGCTACAGTCTAGCCACGTAAATAAAGAAACGATTCCCCAAGACATTGTTGAATTTTCAAACAAATACTTCCACGAAAACTTGTATAAAAGAAAAAATATTTCTTTCCTTTTCTGAAGAACCCCCCTTTGGAAAGGAAATGGAAATATTCTAAAAACATGTTCGTTTAAGGCGAACCTCGTTTCCGTTTTTCATTTCCGGACTTTTGCAAATTTGCAAACATTTTTCAAAAACATCGGAATAAATTCTAAAAACGTGTTTCATTAAGGTGAATCCCGGCCCGTGAAATTTTCATATCCGGACTTTGAAAATTTTCAACAAATTTCCAAAACATCTGGATTTTTTCACAAAATCACGTTTTTTAAGGGAAACCGCTGCCCAAATTTTTCTCGTTCTTGGACTTTGAAAATTTTCAAGAAATTTCCAAAACATCTGGATTTTTTCACAAAATCACGTTTTTTAAGGGAAACCCCTGCACAAATTTTTCTCGTTTTTGGACTTTGAAAAATTTTCAACAAATTTCCAAAACATCTGGATTTTTTCACAAAATCACGTTTTTTGAGGCAAACCCCTGCACAAATTTTTCTCGTTTTTGGACTTTGAAAAATTTTCAACAAATTTCCAAAACATCTGGATTTTTTCACAAAATCACGTTTTTTGAGGCAAACCCCTGCACAAATTTTTCTCGTTTTTGGACTTTGAAAAATTTTCAACAAATTTCCAAAACATCTGGATTTTTTCTCAAAATCACGTTTTTTGAGGCAAACCCCTGCCCAAATTTTCAAATAAACCAAACACTTATAAAAAAACGCGTTTTTTTTTCAAAAACTTTTTGTAAAAATACGTCCCCAGTGGTCAATCTCTGCCCAATTTCTTTCCAATTGCGAGTCTAGTTCTCACTTTTTTCAACATAAGGTCACTCTGATACGATCTTATACACCATGGAAGTTCCTCAAGTTACGCTGGGTATAATCCCGCACGTCTTTACTTCAAGAAAGGAAGAATTACTACAGGCCCTGAGAAATAGAAAGATTTCTCCTCGGAATAAATCCAAAAAATGCCTTACTCTATATGCTTCTTTCTACAACAAAAAATACATCAGGAGGTTGCAATTTCAACCGGAAGTCACCTCGGAAATCATCACTACCCCCCTCACAGTCTCCGAAGCAAAACCCTTGGTGGTGCAAGCCCAGGAACCAACAAAAATATACGATCTGACAACCTGGAAAACGAAATACAACGGACTCACGGATGTGGAGGATTTCATCAACAGAATAGAAGAAACAGCTCAAGTCAGAGGAATTCCCGAAAATATCCTACACAGAAATTTCATAGACCTCATCGCTCCTGAAATGCTTACCTGGCACAGGATACATAAGAGAAAAACAAACTCATGGAAGGAACTCAGGGCGGCACTTTTAACAAGTTTCGGAGAAAAAAAGGCCCAACATAGAATCAGGCTATCCTTACTCGCTATCAAGCAGCACTCCGGAGAGCCTGTCGCTAGATTCACGCAGAGGGCAGAGGCCATCAATATTAAGCTTGCCCAACCCGTTCCTGGGGTCCTAGCACACTGAAATCGTTATCTTTACAATATCGAATCGGCATGGCATAACAACCGACGATTTTGTACCGAACCGATATTGATAGCAATGTAAGGTAATCAAAAAGAAATTGTTATACGCTGGCAACACTTGAGGTACTTTCTATGTAGCTGTCACAATGTCTATGATATCGGAGTTATAGACCGGGAGCCGGTACACAAACCTTACGAGTACACGGATGAAACTACTTTGTTGTGATAATGGACACTTAGAAAGCCTTAAAAAAGCTGGTGTGCCACTAGTGAAATTCTTTAATGGGATGGTTTGGAATCTAGACTACAGTTATTCCTTCGTTTCATTCGTGTACTCGATGACGTAAAATTTACTAATTTCTATCCCAATTTAACACCGGCTGTGCCAGGCTGCCGGTTGGCAGACCTGCTAATTTTCTCATCTAATAATCGACCTTTATCATAATATATGAAACCATTCCCGTTCGTGTACCCGATGACGTAATTTTTTCGAAAAAAAAAACGAGTGTGCTTTAGACCACACGACTGAAGTAAAATTTCACTAACTTATGCCGGGTACCCGTTTTATATAATGTTATATAGGATGGAACCATTACAGTTTAGTTGACCCCGAGGTTACAGTGTTCTTTGCAACGCGTGCCGGGTACCCGTTGTATGTTATATTGTACAGGCGCTTGCATTATAATGTAGTTTCCCGGGACTTGCGATGGAAACATTACAGTTTAGTTGACCGCGAGGTTACAGAGGCCTTGCAACGCATGCCGGGTACCCATCCCCATCCCAATCCCCATCCCCATTCCCATTCCCATTCCCATCCCCCTAAAGGCCCAACCGTTCGCCCACCGTTCGCATCGATTACCGTTCGCATAAAATGTATATAATATCCTACCAGCCTACCCCCCATGTCGAGCGTGCATAAAGAAATTTTACTTCAAAAATCGCTCACTATTTCCATGACTGCGTGGAACCTTCCAAGATGTGCACCGGCAGACTAGCTTGTTTAAGGCTTACTAAATGTACATTATCACTACAAAGTAGTTTCATCTGTGTACTCGATGACGTGTGTTTGTGTAGCCAGGCTCCCGGTCTATAATACCTGTCAAAAACATCTTAGTCAATTAATGTAATAATATGACAACTAACTAATAATCTTTTCTTTTGAACATTTAAAGATCCATTTACACCGAGATTTTTGCTGAGATATCATAATAATATTAAATACACACACTTTAATGTACGTAGGAAGTCCGCATGTATTTTTTGACAATAAAAAGGAGTTAATTGGACAATGAGATCATTAGCCATAATACGAGATATATTCGTAAGTACGAAACTGTCAAACGAAAACGTCTGAATTCCGATTTAATTCAATCCTGCAATCTTCGATAATCTGCCTCCGTTCATTAATAAACCAGTAATTATGCAGAAAGAATGTCATTATTAATAAAGTTGCGTAGGTATATCGCCAGTCAAACAAACGACAGGGTGATTTACAATCTCGTATCGATAACGAACCGATTGCCCTAGCACGCTTGCGCCATCGATAGGCAGACCGACGTCGAAGGGAAATAAATAAGGAATCGACATACGATCTCACACGATGGCAACACTGGCGATCTTTTAATGAATTTTCGTTTCTTAATTTGAAATGTGCTGCGTAAAAATGAAAAATACCAATAAATTGACAATTTCGAATTGAAATTCGAACTCAAATAAATATTGGCGTTTCGCATGTAGATACTTTTTGAGACTAAACGACATTTTAACAAATTTCGTTTCTCGAATTTGAAAGCAATTAATTGATCGCCTCATGAAATAACTGAGTCTATGGGTCTCGTATACGATTTCTTTAAATTCTGAGAGTTTTTTTAGTTCACCTCTACTCATTAATTAGCCAGTTATTTTGCGTAACAAACGACATTATTTAAAAAAATCTGTACATTGACAGCTTATCTGTCACTCCGGAAGCCACGGTAAAAACGGCGTCTTTTGTCAACCGACTGTCGGAATCGTATGTTCACTGTGCTCGCAAATATCGCTAACTGACCATAGACGACGGATTTATTACATTTCGTATTAATATTGGGGTTTTATCAACCAAGAATGCATACGATTTGACAGGCTTTTGTCAATCGTCGGTCGGAATATCCCTTAACAATTGTTGAGCGTGCTAGCACATATTGATAACTGACCATAAATGACGGATTTTACCGATATCGTATTGTTATAGGGTTATATCGATCGACCATGCTAGGACCCCTGAAGTGGAACTCCTCCCAGTTTTGATCGACGGTCTCCTGCCCAGATACGAAAACATCATAACTTCCCAGAAAATTTCCACGCTGGAGCAACTTAAAGATGTCTGCCAGCTACTGGAGGCATACCAGGATCGAAAGAGGGACGAAAGGTTCCCCAAGGAAAACTTTCACCCCAGCACTTCGTCCGGCATAAAACCAGAGCACAACGAAAAGAAATCCTGCTCTTTTTGCCACAAGGTTGGTCACTCCCAAGCCTCCTGCTTCAAGCAAGCTAAACTTTTATCTTCAAGAGACCCCCATTCTAACAAAAGACGATCCGTTGATCGTTCTCCAAGAAGAGACGAAGGGAGGAAGTTTGGTAAAAGACCACGCCAAGACAATACTGAGACACCCATCCAGGACCTCAGATTCATCAAACCCCCTACAGACTTCTCCAGACCCCCGCCCAATTGGACAGCCAAGAGGACAAAAAACTAGAACCCAACCACCCGGGCCATCCTCCCCATAGGCCGAAGGAATGGTCGGAATGGTTGGAACACGTCAAATTCTTCAAACAGGCCTTACCCCTCTCTACAGTTTGCTGCAAACAGGCAATAGACGGTAGACCCTTCGCGCATTTTTCTATAAACAATGTGGTTTTTTCTGGTCTCCTCGACAGCGGCGCGTCTGTCAGCTGTCTGGGCGACAACGCTCACACCTTATTCACAAACTGTGGTTTTAAAATGGAAGAACATTCCTCACATGTCACCACGGCAGACAACGCTTCACAACGTGTCATTGGTTCTCTCACCCTGCCGATCAATTGCGACACAAAAACAGTTCGGATCAAATTTCTGGTTGTACCTACAATCTCACAAAAATTTATCCTGGGAGTGGACTTTTGGATGGCTTTCAAAATTGCTCCACAGTTGTTTAACAACCCCTCCGTCCCTCCCCAAGTGAACGAAATCCGTACAGTAATACCGTACGAAAATTTGAACCCCCTACAAACAAATCAGTTGGATCAGATGATCAACAAGTTTGAATCAATCTCCTTCGAAAGGTGCGGTTTAGGCTTAACCAACTTAGTAGAACACCACATAAAAACAACAGGCCCCCCAATCAAACAAAGGTATTATAACCTCGCTCCACAAAAATTAAAAATTCTAGAAAAAGAATTGGACGATATGTTAAGAATGGGAGTGGTGGTACCCAGCCGCAGTGCATGGACCAACCCCACCTTAATAGTTTCAAAGAAAGACGGCTCGGCCCGTTTCTGCCTCGATAGCAGACGCCTCAACGCATGTACAGTGTCAGACGCCTACCCCCTCCCCTTGGTCAACTCCATCCTCGACAGACTTCGAAACGCTAAATACATCTCATCTATAGATTTGAGCAAAGCTTTCTGGCAAATACCCTTGGATCCCAGCTCCTGCGAAAAAACTGCCTTCGTAGTGCCTGGCAGGGGTATGTTTCACTTTAAAAGGCTACCCTTCGGTTTAAAAAACATCCCAGCGGAGCTACAAAGGCTCATGGATAAATTGTTTGGCCCAGAGTTCGATAACAACTTATTTTGCTACCTGGATGACTTGATCATCATCAGCGATACTTTTGAAAAACATATACTCATACTAGAAAAGGTTTTTCAACAACTCAAACAAGCCGGTTTGACTATCAACCTAAAGAAATCGGAATTCTGCAAACATCGCCTACGATACTTGGGCTTCATAGTAGATGAAGAAGGCCTAAGAACCGACCCCGCAAAAGTTGCGGCTATGACAAATTTTCCCCGGCCCACGAATGCAAAAGAGGTAAAAGCTTTCCTCGGACTCACCGGTTATTACCGAAGATTCATTAAAAATTTCTCAACACTCGCGGCGCCGCTCAACAAAATCACGGGCGTCCGTAAAGGTAGCAGTAACTTTGCCTGGTCCGCAGAGACCGAGTCAGCATTCAACTCCCTGAAGGAAGCCCTTCAATCAGCCCCGGTACTGAATTGTCCTGACTTCAACCTCCCCTTTACGATCCACTCGGACGCATCAAACGTCGGAATCGGAGGAGTCCTCACTCAGAATTTTACGGACGGCGAACACCCCGTGGCATATTTCTCTCGCACCCTAAACAAGCACGAAAAAAACTACGGAATCACCGAGAGAGAATTATTAGCAGTCATGGAATCCATTCAACATTTCCGCGGATACATTGAGGGTAGTAAGTTTACCGTGATTACAGACCACAGCAGCCTAAAGTGGCTGATCTCGCTAGACAATCCCTCTGGAAGATTGGCTCGCTGGTCGTCCCGCCTATCCCAATATACCTTCGACGTCATCCACCGTAAAGGTGCAGATAATATCGTCCCGGATGCCCTTTCTAGAATCGAGATTGCAATACTAAATGCCGAATTATCCAATTCTAGTCTCCCCACAAAAGATTTATGGTATCAAAAAATCTTCCAAGGATGCAGTAACAACCCACAAAAGTTTCCGAATTTTACAATTAAAAACGGACAATTATACCGCAACTGTAAGCCACCACTGTCAATCTTAGAGGATTATGCCTGGAAAATGGTAGTCCCTCTCGAAAATAGAGAACAGGTTATTATCAATAACCACAGTGCCGTAGATTCCATACACCCTGGAACCTTTAAAACATATAAAAAAATATCTCAAAGATATTATTGGCCTGGTCTATTCAAACAAGTTCGTTCATACATCTCCAAATGCGACATCTGTAAGGCATACAAACACAGTACGGCACCACCGTCTGGTCTAATGGGCAACCCCAAACGTGCCGATAGACCACTTCAATCCTTCTCAATGGACCTCATCGGACCTTTCCCTAGAAGCTACGCCGGTTACATGCATATACTCAGTGTGGTGGATGTCTTTTCCAAATATTGCTGGTTGTTTCCTCTGAAAAGGGCGACCGCAGCAGCAATAACCAATCTATTAGAAAAGCATATTTTCATACCCTACGGTATTCCTCGTACTATAATATGCGACAATGGCAAACAATTTATAGCTCTAGAATTTAAAGAGTTTTTGTCTAAATATGGTATAAAGGATGTATTCTACAATACCCTTTACACCCCACAGAACAACACCGTCGAACGATACAACCAGACCATAAACACGGCTCTGGCAATTCTGGTTGGCAAGGACCAACGTACATGGTGCAAAAAATTAGACAAAATACAAGCAGCCATGAACAACACGGTGAACCTCGCTACAGGCTATACACCATTTTTTCTCAAACACGGCATGGAGCAAGTAGTTCACGGTTCATTACACCCTGACATTTGCCTTCCACCCACCCCTTCCTCCACAGCAGACCCCGCAGCAAATTACGCCCACCGCTTGGAGGAACTCTCCGCTATCTATAGTGAAGTAACAGACGCTCTACTATTGGCCCACCAAAAGAGCGCCGACAGGTATAACCTTCGCAGAAAGCACGTCACGTTCAAGGAAGAAGACATCGTTTGGAGAAGAAACAACACTTTGTCGCAAGGTGCGCTGTACTTCTCTGCCAAATTGGCACCTCGCTTTGTAAAAACGAAAGTTCTAAAAAAGATCTCAGACCTTGTTTATCGATTGTCTGACATCTCTGGTAAACACATCGGAAATTACCATGTGAAAGACATTGTAAAAATTGGGAATACGGAATCAGTAAATTCCATCACATCAAGTTCTCAGGCGTTATCAAATTGGCAAAACATGCATCTTGTTAACCCTGATCATCATTACGCCCCTGACCTCTCTTGGCCAGTCGTCAATGAGTACGATGCGGTCTCTTTAAAAGTCTTATAATTCTTGTCATAAGTGACGTGAGTTACTTGTAAATATTAAATGTAAATAATCACCCATATGGGCATTCGTAAGGTAATCCTTATACCCGAAGGCACATTAATGTCAACGGTAGCCTAACTCCTGTACATTCTTTTTCTTTTTGCATAATTTTATATGTTCTTGTACATCCTGCGTGCCTTGCCTGCTGTACCACAAGAGCACCTCTTGGGGCACCGTTTTCATACTGTATGCATCCTCTTCCTGAAATTGATCACTTCGGGAAAGGGCCTCCTTTTCCTCCTACCATCAACGGTTCCGGAAAACTCCTGCTCCAAGACGTCGCTTTCCTTTTTACAATTCTTGCAGCATCCGCGCGTTTTTTTTCTCACCTCATCGCCTCATCTTGTCATATCACCTTTTTTTAATTGTTTTGTGTCGGGTTTTTGCCGTACCAGTACGTCCCTACCCTAATGTTGTAAATATAAAATCATAAGTGCAAGTCTGTATAATAACCATTGGTGTCAGACCATTGCCGCAGCTCACTACTATGGTCACAGCACCATATTGTAAGAATGTCGCGACGATTTCCGTTATAATAGGAAATCCTCCCGTTTTTTCTTTTTTCTTTTTCCTCTTCACCCCATCCTAACACATTCATAGTAATGTTGTATATTGGGGATCGTTTCGAATACACCAAATGTACACACCTATCAGGTCACATTCGCTGGATTCGAAACAATTCAAGGGCAACCTTGTTGCTACTTGTGGTTTTTCTTCTTTTTCCAAAAATTAGAATGGCGCTCAACCCAATTGCTCTATTTTTTTCCAGAATCGTATTTTGTCGGATTCTGAGAAAAATATTTGTTATAAAAGTGGCAATACGTTTCGTCCCTTCATTAACATTGTTCCTTGTACATACAACTTCATTATGAGGTACATATTTTATCATGACATCAGTTTCTTTTGTCCTTTATTGTACCATTATTCTTGTTTGGAGTTTAAAATCTTGGCCAGATCTTCAATAAAATTTGTGTTTATCGCCTTTTGGCAAGTCTTGTAACGTATGCTAATATGAAATTATTAAGCTACAGCAGTGCCGTATTAATTACATCATTGCAAAACCGCCGTCTGTATTGAATGGGGACCCACATTTTCGAACGTAATTGGGCTACTGTCTTTCAATACTGGGCAAATTTGTTGTAAATCGTTCATTCCTGTCACGTGAGACGTGAAAACGTGACAATATCTACCATCATAGGAGAGATCCTCAAAACATCCGCCATGATACGAGAAGTTCGTTATAATTACTTTATACTCTTAACTAAATGTTATTGAGTTGGTCGTGTGTCTTTTGGCATGAGAACCGCCCCTTGTTGGTCGTGTGTCATTTATTTGGCATGAGAACCGCCCCTTTTTGGTCGTGTGTCTTTTGGTATGAGAACCGCTTTGTTATAACTGTGTACTTATATAATCTGTGCACCAAACGTGAAGACGTTACAATACTCACCATGAATCGTGCGAACGAAATAATATCTACCCCCATGTTTGTGTGACCTACCAAGTGTAGATCACACGTCTTTTATGTCAGTGTATTCCTTTTGTCCCACACTACCAAATGGTATTGTAATGTGCCAGGATAACTGCTGTAGACCTTGTTTCACCTTCCACTCAGAGGTCGAATTTCGGAAATAGCCGAGTCCTCAGCAGTTTTCTTCGTTCAAATGTTCCCAATTGTCACCCTTTCCCTTCCTCGAAATTATCCGTGAATGGGGATATATGCGTTACGCACTTGGCGTTTCGTTTGTCAAATGGGACAACCTTCATACACGGATCCTTTCAACTTCCTACTCCTTTCCCACTTTTCATAACTTATTTGTACTCAATGTTTTTGTTCTTCGAAAGTAGAAAAAATGCTACCGTATAGACGTGAGCATAGGTCATGGAAGACCAACTTCTTTCGAACGTGGCATTTTGTCATACGTACAAACCCTTACCTACGTGTTCTTGGAAATGTATTTAGTTTAAAAAAAAAAACTAAATGGGTTAAACAGAACCTTCCTTGAATACGTACCTTTGTAATATGTATAAGTCTGTAGTTACACTTAGTTAACTCTCTCTCTCTACACGTCAAACTAATCCAATCTTTCTCAATATGCACACCTTGTTTCTCTCCAAACCTTTTCATCATTGGTCTACCAGGCAGGTAAACTTCAAGAATTTTGTTCTAATAATAATTTTTCGCCGGATTAATAAGAAGACCAGCAGCTCTTCACCCTATCTACACCTGCGCCTCTCTTCATGCTGCCTTCACTACCGTCACGGAGGTCCCATGCCTTCAAACCCTACGTACCAAAAGCACCCGACCACACCTAACATAACCTAGTGTGAGTCGTGCGTGTAGTTGCGAATTGTATCATCACAAAACCATCACTCAAACAAACCCGAGCACGTCAGCTCTAAGTTGGTTCATGTTCCTGTTGCCATTGTACAAATGTTCCTGCGGCACCTTGCAAATGTTCCTGTTGCCATTGTACAAATGTGCCTGCGGCATCTCGCAAATGTTCCTGTTGCCATTGTACAAATGTTCCTGCGGCATCTCGCAAATGTTCCTGTTGCCATTGTACAAATGTTCCTGCTGCATCTTGCAAATGTTCCAGCTGCACCTTGCAAATTGCTCTGTTGCCATCATGCCAATGCTCCTGTGCCCTTGCGCAAATAACAATACCAACAATTGTTCATCCAACAATCCCACTGTATACAAACCAGTGTACCAACCACCATCACAACAACGGCTGTCATGCACACAAACCACCTCCTCTATAAAGGACCAACCACCAATTACAATTCCACTCTCCAGAACCTCAATGATGTCATACTGGCCCACCCACAGGATCCGGAAGCAGCTACCTTTTTGACCTCTGTGACAGGTAGAACCCTCTCCACCACCAAGAAGCCTCATCCTGCGTTCTCTTCTTCGTGTTTTCTTTAAGGCCCTAGTGTTCCTTGAGTGTAATCTCAAACGGGCCAGGTTACTGTGACAAAGTAACCTTATAACTTCAGTGCAACGTTCAAACACCCCAAACATCCTACGCAAACCACGCTACGCAAACTTAGCTCACAGACCAATGATACAATTTAGAGTCATTTTTTTTCTATCACTGCATAACCCTTGTACCTTTCTCCAGCAGGTCCTTGTTTATATTTATGTATGCCACTGCTCTTTCATGTACATTCATGTATAATTCTTTGTTCACCATGCTTTTTTTTCTCTTTTGTTTTTGTTTCTACTATTTTGTAGCTAGCAACTTTTTCTTTTTCTCTCTCTCTCTCTCCCCTTTCTCTTGGATTTTTTTTTTGTTTTGGCACAAGTGCTAGAAGGGTAAGAGGATTTCTTAGCCCTACTGCTCCATTACCACGTCGCCTTTTTTGCGGCGAGGGGGGAAGTGTTACGTTACGGAATTGTTTCCCGTGCGAGCTAATAGCGAATTGACCCCTTGCACAGGCCCTCCGCCCCCTCTCCCCGCACCGCGCGGCGGCCGTGCCAAGCGCCGAGCGGCTCCCCGTCCCCATTCCTTCGCCGGCCTTCGGCAGAATAACTGTGTTCCCCGTGATTCGCGCTAGGCGCTCTCCGTAAACGCTCACGATGTTTTACTTTAATTGTGTATTGTGCTTAAAGAGGCTTACGCCTACCCAGAATCCTGTCTGCCGACCGCCTATCTCCTGCTTGTGAGTACCAATGAACCTTGCTACCCCTCTGTGTGCTAAGAACTGACATTTAAATTCACTAAACACGTGTAGAGAGAGTTGAGAGAAGCTCCCCCCGTTATGATAGAATTAATTAGAGATAGCCAAATACTCATGTGTGTAGTGCCGATGCTGGCCTTTTGTAGAACCCTGTTCACCTTTAATTGAATAAAACCCTTTTTCGTGCATAACAACTGTGTTCTGATTGAGGAAGGAGACCTGGAGATTTTGAGGAAAGGAAGGGGAGTAGGAATTAACAAGCGAACCACAGACACTCGCCCTGGGTTTAAGAGGGACCTTGCTCGCGCCGGCTGTGCAGAGCTAGCCGCCGGCTTGTTTATTGCATGTCCTTTCCAGGTTTAGGGTTTAGCGTTGGCCGCAAGTAGCGCCAATGCTAGCACTATTAATTAAAAACTATTCTTAATTTTTTGTCGTTATTTTTTGGGGTGTTATACCGTGTTGCGCTACCTCCTTCTTTAGCCAACGTTTCGGACAGCGTTGCAGTGCCAATCATCGGGGCCGGTTCGCGCAGATGTATATTATTAATTTGTCGCTCGCTCGGTTAGACAGATTTGCGAACGGGAGCCTATCAATTTGATTTGTTGCTGTGTTTACTGTTCAATGTTTCCATGGTTCAATGTTTCAAAATTCCATGGCATAACTGCAGTAAAATTGTTTATATTTTTATTTCGATATGGTTCATGAAATAGAAGATGTTATACGAAAAAGTTAGGCCACGCGAACCGAAGACGAACAGAATCCATCTTAAATTGAGTGTAAATTATATAATTTGACAGCTAATGTTCTAAACGAGTAAAGTGATAAATTATGACAGGACGTATTAAGCAGTAAGCTGAGAAGCATCCGACAAGATAAATAGTGCACATGTCCAAAAGTGGATACATGTGACAGTTCATTGACATATACATTGGATACATGTGATCTAAGAGTATGGATATTATAGTTCCATGCATGTGACACTGCTTCGACGTGATGGTGGAGAAAAGTCGCAGTGATTTTCGATCTCCGTTCTTTGAAATTGAATTGAATTGAAAATATCGGGGTTTGCCTCACTTTACGAAAAAGACCATCAGGTTCTAAAGAACCAATCGATTTGAATTATCGAATTATTTCATTTTGTACTATAACCAGCGGTTTTTTTAAAGAGTTTCATGTGTAAAAAATAGTGCATGATTATCTGTGTTGTTTTAATTGCAAACATCATCTTTTCCAGATGCACAAAGGAAGCACAATTCTAGAAAATTCTTTTGACTTTTAATTTTAGTAATTCGTTTTTGTTTATACTTGATGCAATAAATTTACATATTTATAACATTACCAACTGGTCCCAGCACGCGTTGCTATGCCATTTAATAAAGAAATTGTTTCTCCCTGAGTGTCTTTTCCTATTCGTCCCGTTCCCACTCCGCCTCCTCCGCCTGCCCTCTCCCCTCATTACTACCACTTCCCCCCTCTCCCCCCTTCCCCCTTCCCCCTTCCCCCTTCCCCCTTCCCCCTTCCCCCTTCCCCCTTCCCCCTTCCCCCTTCCCCCTTCCCCCTTCCCCCTTCCCCCTTCCCCCTTCCCCCTTCCCCCTTCCCCCTTCCCCCTTCCCCCTTCCCCCTTCCCCCTTCCCCCTTCCCCCTTCCCCCTTCCCCCTTCCCCCTTCCCCCTTCCCCCTTCCCCCTTCCCCCTTCCCCCTTCCCCCTTCCCCCTTCCCCCTTCCCCCTTCCCCCTTCCCCCTTCCCCCTTCCCCTTCCCCTTCCCCCCTTCCATTAATTTGTGAAATAACACAAATTAATCAAATAAAAATTATTTGCCACGCCGGGATTCGATCGCGCGACCTTCGGTGTGCGAGTCAAGAGCATTACCGCTCGACTACGCCGGCCGTCAAATGTATAACCACACGAGTATAACCTAACCTAACGTAATCTATTTATTTATTTATTTTATTTATTTGTTTTATTATACGCCCAGAGGGCTTTTACATAAAAAAAATAAAGGCAGTACATCTTTAACATGACAAGGAAATAATATAAATAAAATTACAATAGAAATAAAAAAGTACATTAGTTAAATAGAAATATAAGCAACAAAAACATAAAAAGTAAGATATAATAACGATAAGTTACGATAAAAAAATACATACATGATATACAAATACAAATAACAAAAATTTTAAAGTAAGATGATCAGAGGTTTACAAAATTGCAACATTAACCATGTCTAATAAAACGTAAGTATTAGTTTCGCAAAGTGGCAAACCGCTACATCGATGGTACCTCCAGTACCTCTGCAAGTTGCAGGGGTTCAGAACTCCAATTTGGATTTTAATATTATAGTGAAAATTAAATAATTTTTTTTTTAAATATAACTAAATAATACTACAGGTTATGATGGTTTATAATACATATTACAATGATTTTAGTAAGACATTACATCTAATTACATTAATAGGATAGGTAGAGATAGTTTAGCAAATTTGTCGATGAACGAGTAGTTTATTAAATTTACCAAAGAATTCCTTAGTGAGTACTTGTATCACGGATAAATGATTTCATTATTTCATTTTTAAATTGTGTCAGTGACATATTCCATACATCTATGTGCGAATACATATTGCCCAAGTGTTGGATTCTGTGTAGTGGTATATTGAATTGTGCCCTGGTCGTAGTATTACCACAGTAAAATGGTAGTACTGACCTTGTGTTTCTCGCCGGCACATTAAAATTTATGAGCACCAAGAATTCAGGGCTGTCAATTGTATTACGTAAGATTTTAAATAAAAAAACTAGATCGAAAATATTTCTTCTATCACTCAAGTTTAATAGATTAGATAATCGCAATAGATAAGTGTAGTTCAATTGTTCTTTTGGTATTTTTAGTTTATAATTTAAAAAGCTTAGGAATTTTTTTTGTATTCTTTCTATTGTTTGAGAATGCACGTCATAGTGAGGAGACCATACAGTTGAGTTATATTCAACCTGACTCCTCACTAGTGATGTGTATAGAAGTTTTAATGTCGGTAAAATCTTTAGCCACTCTTAGTACAAAACCTAACATTTTTAAACCCTTCTTTGAGATATTTTCAATATGTGGTATGAAGCTAAGTTTGGAGTCAAAAGTAACACCTAAGTCATTAATTTCGGAAACAGATTCGAGAATGAAGTTATTGATTGTGTAATTAAAAAGAATTGGATTTTTTATTTTAAAAAATCTCATTGTTATGCATTTATTAACATTAAGGTATAGCTTGTTATCGCTACACCACTCGACTAATTTGGATAAGTTTGCTGAGAGAATATAACAGTCGTCCAGGCTTCGAATTGCTTTATAAAGTTTCAAATCATCTGCGAACATAAGTACGTCGATATCTTTAAATATATTACAAATGTCATTCACAAAAAAGATAAATAATATAGGTCCGATATGGGAACCTTGCGGAACACCACTGGATGCAAAAAAAACAATTTTACACTAAGTTTTCTGTTTGAAAGATAGCTTATAAACCAATGCAACATATTTCCACGAACTCCAGCTTTAAACAGTTTTTCTACAAGAATAGCGTGACAAACTTTGTCGAACGCCTTGCTGAAGTCTGTGTAGATTGAGTCAACTTGAAGCTTCTTCGCCATTGCATTGGAAATGAAATTTTGATACAGAATGTGGTTAGTTAGTGTTGATTTGCCGGTTATAAAACCATGCTGTTCAGGACATATACTTTCTTTAAATGAGCTAGTTATTTTATCCAGAATCAGTTTTTCAAACAGTTTTTGAATTGTTGACAGTATGCATATAGGTCTATAATTAGTTACTTCGTTTTTATCCCCTTTTTTGAAGATAGGTGTTATATAACTATGTTTCCATAGATCAGGAAATATACCTTTCGACAAAGAATGACTAAATAGTGTGTACAGGGGATAAGCGAGAACGGTGACACACTTCTGTAAGAGTAATGGTGGAATGTTGTCAGGACCGGCATTTTTATTGGAATCTAGAAGTTTAATTTGTTTTATAATTTCGTTTAGTTCAATGTGCACATGTGACAGGTTTATATTGAAACTGGGAGTATAGTTAGGTAAGGAGAACTGATTGGGTTGACTTTTATCGTAAACGTTCTTGAAGAAGTCTGCAAAAAGATCGACAATATTTTTGATGCCATCAGCCTTTCTGTCTTCAAAATACATAGTATTTGGTATATCAGAGTCACCACTTCTTAATGTTTTACTGAATCGCCAAAAACGTTTTATATTATTACAAATGTCATTCTCTGTCTGCTTAATATAGTCGTTATAACACGCCCTTGATAGTTTATTACAATCACTCCTAATTTTAGAGAATTCTATATACAACTTCGATGTTCCGTGATCCTTATACAGTTTGTGAGCTGTTTTTTTACGTCTAATTAAATTAATCAAATCTTTATTAAACCAGACTGGATATTTAGATTCCTTATATTGAGTGTAAGGGACAAAGCGATTTATATTATTACTGAGAATTAAGTAGAACTGTTCAGTATTATGATTTAAATCATCACTATCTAAGAAAGACCAGTCAACCAATGCAAAAGAGTCACACATACCGGAATAATCTGCCTTTTTGAAATTATAGCATGATCTAGTAGACTTCAGAGTTTTTTCGCCAAAGTTTGTTATACAAATATTTAGTGGAGGATGATGGACGTCAGGGGGTATGACAACTTATATGGCCTTACTCACTTTGATACATTGAGAATTGAAGAATACGAGATCCAGAACACGATTTAACTTCTTTTTTTTGTTTTCACTTTTAATGATTTTTCAAAGCAATGTTGAAGTTGTATTTTGTTGAGTTTTCCGGTCAGCAGTCATTCTAAATTTTTTAGAATTACCTTTTATAACAAAGGTGCTCATACACATTCTGAACCTGCTTGCTAGTAGTCAGTTATAATGAATTTTCTATACTGCGATTTTTCCACACCAACGATGTGTAGGTTTAGCTGGAGTGGGCTCTTGAACTCGGGTTCTTCGCGGGAAACAGATCCAACTCCAACTTCTTTATCAAATCGACTACTCCCAGAGAACCCGGTCCAGTACTCGGCACCAAACCCGGAACTCAGCGCCCCGAGCCACTCGAGAGTCGGGAGCAGGTCCCGTGTTCGAGTTCTTTTGCGGGTTTCCTGCTCCGAGGTCCAGCTCCGGACGAACCCGTGTCGAGCCACTCGCGGGTCGAGAGTGGCTCCCGGGACCTGCTCCAAGAATTCGAGTACTTTTAAAAGGAGGCACGTTTCTCCGGCAAAATGCAGAACTTACCTATCTCTATTCTCCACTGTTCCAACTGTTTCTTATTGCCCTCGGGGCCCGCTTGATTCCCTCCAGCGACCTCACGGGAGCCTCTGAAATCACTGATCTATTGGTAGAAGTCCCATATCGTCTGCTTGGTTGCTTTTTAACAACCATACGCTAATTGTCCTTATTTTCGAACAACATCACTCGACACATGATCAGGAAGATGCGCAGATTTATGTTTGCAAAAGGGAATAAAAACAAAAGGAGTATTCACGATTAGAATGACATTGACTTAATCATACGGTTGGGTATTTCTTCTGAAGATGATACCGATAGAAGTATGTTGTGGGCGTATCCGTGTGCCCGAAGAAAGCTCAATTTTTCCTTATTTGATCAAAGAGAAGATAAATAAAAATTTTAACAAAACATAAAACGACTTCAAAAAATGCACTAAAAAGTAAAAAAATAATTTTGTATTCTTCTACAACTTCATAATCGACTTACTTTTTCTACTCATCAATATTATGTAGGTACGATTGTCTTTTTTGGAATCGGTGTCAGTCATGGTAGGTTTGTAACTACATACATAGTTATAGGTGAGATGTGCTTGTGTCGCACAAGCGACTTGACGAGGCGAGAGCGGGGCCGCGGCGTGAGGGGAGCTGTCAAGTAAACACGCCGCGCCGGGCCGGGTACCTTTGCTGACACCGACTCCAAAAATAACAATCGTACCTACATATTGATGAGTAGAAAAAGTAAGTCGATTATGAAGTTGTAGAAGAATACGAAATTATTTTTTTACTTTTTAGTGCATTTTTTGAAGTCGTTTTTTGTTTTGTTAAAATTTTTGTTTATTTTTTAATTTTTAGTGAATCCGAAGTACACTAATTTGTCTGAATATGGGTAGATCTACTAAACGTGCTGCTCATATGAGACAGACATAATTTGACCATAACGACATTAGGGTCAAATTAAGAGATTCGGCCGAGTTTCGTTAATTTGATCCTAAGAATTGAAGAGTTCCGTTACTTTGTCATGGATCCGATAATCAGAACCTAACCAAACTCTCATCAATTTATCCTTGAAGTACATCCTTTCCAATAAAAAAAGAAACATTGAAATCGGTTAACTCCAAAAATAACAATCGTACCTACATATTGATGAGTAGAAAAGGTAAGTTGATTATAAAGTTGAAGAAGAATACGAAATTATTTTTTTACTTTTTAGTGCATTTTTTTAAGTTTTTTTTTTGTTTTGTTAAAATTTTTGTTTATTTTTTGATTTTTAGTGAATCTGAAGTACACTAACTAATTCGATTAAGATTCGGCCGAGTATCGTAAATTTGTTCTTCAGAATTGGAGAGTTCCGTTACTTTGTCTTGGATCCCATAATCAGAACCTAACCAAACTCTCATCAAACTACCCTTGAAGTACATCCTTTCCAATAAAAAAAGAATCATCGAAATCGGTTGGCGTGATATTGAGTTATTCGTCCATTTGTCGCGCACATACTTGATGCAAATTTAAGACTTATATGATTTTCTCATGGATGCCATTGTCAGAACTGGACCAAATTAAAATGGGACCACACGGGAAGCACCAGCTTTTAAATAAAAAAAGAATCATCAATATCGGTTCACCCAGTCAAAAGTTCTGAGGTAACAAACATTAAAAAAAAAAAAAAAGTCGTTTGAAAAGAATACAAAATTCATTTTTTAAATTATAATCACGTATTCAATTTTATAAGAAAAACTCTCTTTTTGTAACTTTCGAAGGTTATTCCCATCAATGTAATATGTCATTGAAGAAGAAGATAATAATAATAATCTAAACGAAAATATGAAAGAGTCTATAAGGGACGTGCGTTTAAAAAATGAAAACATTGTAAAAAATTGGTAAACGCACGTCCCGGATAGACGAGAGATTCTGGGTTCGAGTTCCAGTTGCAACCATTATCTTTTTCTGTTTTTCTGTGTTTTGTTCTCTTTCATATTTTCGTTTAGATTATTATTATTATCTTCTTCTTCAATGATATAATCATGTACTTTCAACAACCTTCAATAGATGTCGTTAGTATATTTAGTTATACGTAGTTTTGTTGTATCTCAACAGATGTCAGTTAAGTATTATTTTAGAAGAGTATCATCTATCATCGTTCGTACGAACGGTTACTATAATAGCCGAAGTCATCTGGTGACGGGCAAACGCCATCAGGGTCACGGGTCCGCAGCCGCGGTATAACTTAGAGCCTCCTATAAAAAGGACGTCAGGTCCAGTTTAATATTCATTGTAAGCATTACGAAATAAATAAAGTAACTTAAAATCTCAACGAACTTCGATCTTATTTAGAAGTTTCACAACACATTTCAAGTAGTCTTGATCACTGGAATTAATAGAGAGATCACAGTTCTAGGAATTTTGTGAGCAAGCGGCTCATTGTACACATCATGTACGCATTTAACAGTAGTAACCATTATAGTTAGTACCCAGCTCTATTAGCTAGTACCTACCTAATCTGTTTCTCCGTGCCTGTAATTGGGTGCCTTGTCCTCTTACGGACCGCGTAATCTTCTTAATGGACTGTCGATAGCCGAAGTCATGTACACAGTCAAAGAATTGCAGTAGACACACATTTATTTTTAATTATTGTTTACAAAGAATTATCACAAATTTTGATTAATTCCTTTGCTGTAGTAATTCGGTAATTTTGTATTTGAATCGTTGAGTTCTAATACCCTCCCTGATGGATATTAATAATTTCGAGTAAATCAATAAAAACATGTAGGCCGATGAGTTTTTATGATTTTCAGTTATTTTATTTTTTTACACATCGGGTAATCTATCTTCTTCTGTATAAGTAGAAATGAATCGCCGAAATGCATGTACGCGCATAACTTCCGAACGACTGCACCAAAGTGGATAATTCTTTTTTTGTGACAGTATAAAACTACTAGTGAGCCAGAGCATTATGAAATTTGTATAAAAAAAATGCAATAGGTGGCACGCGAGCAGTTTAAAAACTGAATGTACCGGGACTGAATGTATGGAATGCGGGAGGGGGGAGGGAAACTCGGGTAGGGGTTTCGCGGGAGGGGATTCGCGGGAGTGGGGAGGGGAATCAGGGAGGGGGAGGGTAACCTGGGAGGGGGGAGGGGATCCTTAGAGAGGGAAGGTTTGCGGGACGGGGGAAGGGGGGGAGTGAATTGGGAAGAGGGAAGGTGGAGGATGCGGAATGGGAACGCAAGAGGGGAAGGGGACGCGGGAGAGGAAGGGTTGGCGGAAGGGAAACGGGACTGGGAAAGGACACGCAGTGAACGAGAGAAACAATTTCTTTATTAAATGGCATAGCAACGCATGGCGGACACCCGCTATTTAATTAATAAATAAAACACCTGTGCTGCTAAGTTGTGTAACAAAGACACGACATTTATGTTTATTATATGAATTTCCTTTGTATGATTTCTTCTAACTAACTAACTGATATTTTACAATCAAATAATAGAATAATAAAACGAGTGACATTTGATATTTACATTCTAACTGACACTACTACAAGATTCAAAATTAAATGGAATACATTTCCTTTACATATATTTAAAAAACTAGTTTTAATTTTCATTAGGAAGGATTTTGGAACTCACTTTCAATCAAGGAGGGTTTTGGAACTCATCGGGTTAAAAACGGAGGGTTTTGGAATACACATTTTTTTTGTATTTCTATGTTTTTTTGCCCTGTGCAGAGGAGTGAAATCGTATAAAAAATATTGTATTACAAAAATAAAAATACACAACTTATTATAAAAGATATCATTATTTTCATTTATATTTATTTAAAAAATGTAACAGCAATTCAGATAAGAAATATTAGTTAGTCGGTGTAATTATATACGGTAACAGAGCATTGTTTTTAAAAACTTAAAAGGCGTTATATTATCAGACCAATTTAATTTTCTCTGGCTTCACATGATCTCAAATGAGAAGTTTCTTGTTATGTTGAGATTTCACTAAATAATTTTAGATTTTTTTGAACAAACCGAGATTTTCTAACTTTTTATAATCGATGCCATAATTTTTTAAACAAATTGTTGGCATCCTTCACTTTATCTTGAAAAAATGTTGGAAATATTATTTCATAAAATTATTTGGATTGGATGAAATTATATTACAATCAAAAATATTTAAACAAAAATTAGACGCCATTGCGAACATCAGTGAAATTCAGGTAAAACTTTTAAATGTTTTCATACTGTTTTTTCGTTCTAAATCGCTTTCAGAGATTTTTTGATCTGGTGGCTTATGTTAGACCTTGTTGTCGTTTTTGAACTGCCGAGTAGTTGGTGAGCAACAGCATTTAAGGACACTTTGGGTGTTGTCTTAATTGGCTGATTTGCAGCTCCGAGTCGCCTGAATGTTTGCCACGCTTTTCTGCTCGAGTGTTCGAAACTTATTTCTTCCATTAGTTCGTTCCACCTGTTCATGCGCCCATCATCCAGAGACCAGATGATGGGCAATAAAATAATAAAATAATAATTTACAATGCAGCAGTGAAAATTTCAAAGCAGTTGTGAAAAAATTGTTATAGTGATATGATTTTATAGGTAAGTCATTAAAGATTTTTTTGTGTAAAGAGATGAAAATGATATTAAAATAAAATATTGTTATATAAAACCCAGGGCCGGCCTTGAACCAAACGGCGAAGCGCGCGCCTGGCGCTAGTCATATTTTGGCTCCCCTTGTCAAAACTAGTAAATAGTAGTGGTCTAGGTAGGTAGGTGATCACAGTAATCGATAATATTCGGAACATTCATTTTTTTATGTAGCGCCATAATTTGTTTTTTATTTTTTTTTTATTTATTTATTTCAAGAATTTTTTGTTTACATATTACAAATGGTTACATATAATAGGTTATAAAATATTTCACATCTTATTCTACTACTCCATAAGTTGATCTCTAGTATCAAGGTCGGTGTGTTAGGTGTTAGAGTTAGATACTATCTATACTACGTGACCAACTTTTTGCAATTTTTAACCCCCCCCCCTCTCTCCCCCCCCGGTGACCAAAAACCTAAGCAACCCGCCGCTCATTTGTACCAAGCGTGACATTTTGAAGACCCCCCCCCCCCTAAACGTGTCACGTAGTATGGGTACGTTCCCTAATGTAAATAACGCGTAAATACTTCAAGGGTATTTTGAAACCTAAGATTATATCGACTATCTTAGCTGTAATTCCCAACCAATTTTTATTTTATTGTTTTAGTTCTGCTTGCACCGACCATTTTGGATTTCGTCTGTCATTGTTTGTACTTTTCATTTCCGTTGCAAGGCGGTGGCCGATTTAATGATTTTGTAAAGATTATTTTTTCAACTATTTTAACTTTTTTATTTGATTTTTTTCAGAATTATGGTACCTACCTGCCTGAAGAATGTTTGGAAAAAGAATTTTCTTTAAGATAGTGACGAGTTGTATTTATGTTTAGCGCCATTTTGATGAAAATGATGAATTAAATTAAAATTTGATTAAAAATGATGAAATATTTTTTTTTTAAATGTTAAATATTCTCGAAGACGATGTGTTAAATTGGGACTGTTAGGTACCTTTGCAACTCGGCACCTGGAGGCGTATTTCCAAAACCTATACGTATTTCCAAACCTATTTCAGAAACGCGATAGGGTTTGTTGTTTATAAACCACCTTACAAACACTATACCGGTCCAGTCGCGGCCGTAACTGAAATGGGTTGTAACTGATGTAACTGAAGGTGATTTTGCACAACAAACCCTATATACCTATACCGATTTAGTCGCCAACGTTGCTGTACTGTATCGGTGAGTGTGATAACTGATGACCGTAATTATGGAGGGGTAAGCAGAGAGGATGAACCGCGTTTTTTTAATTATTTTTTTTTTACATTGAAAATTTGTTTTTATTTTAAATTGGTGTTCTTTTACTTAAATAAATTTTCAATATAAATTTTTTTTTCTGCCGTATCTCTTTCGTCCGACTTTTTAGCGTAATATCCACATACAAAAAATAATTAATGCTTTTAATTCTGTGTACGTATATTATAACTTAAAATAATCTTCACGTACCTAACACGATGTTAAGGGACGTACTTGACTTTAACCAGTGGTTCCTGGTCTTCCATTTTCTGGGTCTCAGATGACTTTTTTGGACGTCTTTTTTTTTCAGATTTTTTTTTCTTCAAAATCAAACAAAAAAAATCATTCACATGTCGTCACTGGTCACGTCAAGTAACTGATCAACCCATAACTCTGCAAATAACTGTTCAATACCTGCTGATTTTTTATGTTTATAGTTGAAAAAAAATAAAAACATTAAAAATGTCACTGCAGATCTCATTTTTTCTCATTTTTTACTCCAAATAATGTCAAGAATCACAGTTACAGTAAGTCTAGTACATCCCTTGACACTTTGCATGTGAGTTTCGATAAAATGCAATCATCTTATTATCATATAATTTATAGAAAATAAAACAAACACTTTGCATTTAACTACGAATTTATTATTTTATATATCTACCGGTTTCGCTTCGACCAAGCTTCCTCAGGATATAATAATAACATAGTAAGATGATAGTAAGTACAACATCTTATTATCAATCAATAACTACTACACGCAGCATCTGAAAGATTTATTCCGTTATAATGTCTCTTGATAATCAATTGATAACCTTGAAATTCATTCTTCATTAATTCATTAGCTTTTCATAAATGTGCCAATTTGGCTCATGTTCAAAATCAGACAAACAATAATATTATGAAGAGAGTTCAATGAAATAAAGAGTCTAATGTTTTTGTCTATTAAAAGGGCCGGTGTTTCACAGAACTTGAAAAATTCAACAAATTTTCAAAGTTAAATTATTTATTTATTACACGCCCTGATGGGCTTTTACATTATAATTTATAAGTTGAGTAACAAACAATGAAGAAAATATAATACAATGAAAAAAGAAAATACACAAAACAGTGTAACATCAAAACAAATAAAAATACATTTTATGTAAAAATGATAAGGAGTCTCATATTCAATATAAACAAAAATTGAAGAAATTATGTAAATCTATTTGTGCCTAGAAGAATAAAAGTGATAGAATATACAACGTTTATACTGATTAGTTTTAAGACGAAATATATCACCTAGATTAGAATATTTATTTCCGAGACTGTGAAGTCTCGGAAACGGAGAATTTTGATAAGCTAGTGTCCTGGTGTTATTAAAGTAGAAGGGTAATAAATGTCGACATGATTTTTGGGGAACATGGATATTGATAAATTGAAGTAATTCAGAACAGTCAATTTTGTAATGCAGTATTTTATGTAATAGTATTAAATCTGTGCTTATTCTTCTTTCTGAAAGTTTCAATAGAGACGTTTTATCCAGGAGATAATTGTAATCAATGTTTAGTATAGGAATATGCAATTTATAGTTTATAAACCTTAGAAACTTCCGTTGAATCTTTTCAATGTTGTTTGAATGAATGTTGTAAAAGGGAGACCATAACGTAGGGTTAATAATCAAGTTCTGTTGATTACGGGCTCTTTCATAAAACTTGACTAATAACGCATCTTGAATAGAAACTTCACACTATATGAATATTAACGTTGAAACTTGAAGAATTAATTGTTCAAGTTCTGTGATTAACAGTCCCACTGTGTGGTTGAAATATATCTACGTAAAACGGAGTTTGCATTACATAAATAGAGTTGACCACTTGTTTTCATATTTATGCCACGTATACAAATGGCAAATTCCTTACATTGTACAATGTTAAAATTGTTTTTATGAACCTCTAGGTCTAAGACGTCTCATTATTGATGCCGTACGGGTCTGTGGAAAAAATATTGATTTTTGGTCCTGAAGAGAACCATGCTATTGGAAGGAAGAAAGACGAAAGCAGGCAAATCATTTCATAGCCAAGCTATATAAAATAAGGACCTCAACCAACCGTTCTCCGTACTAAAGTTTTTCTATTTCTTCTTCTGCCCTTTCCTGACGGAGGTTGACTACCATCAGGGAAAACGTCACCTAGATATCGAAGCCATAAAGTCCAAGTTTTTCCTCGGCTTCAGATCAATATATCCATGAATTATCAATGGCAGGTAATCTGGAAAACTTGAAACAGATGGCGCTGGTATGGTTGGATGTCACTTGCGTGTATGTATCTAATGTTAATATTTACCTTTTTTATTTTATTTAACCATAAATATGGTGTCACATGTGTATTGTAAATGAACACACAGTCTGTAGTACACACAAATAAAAAATAATAATTTACATGACAGCTATATAATATGGTTTAAAAGACATTGTTTTAATGATTTAAAAGCATTTAGGAATATGATCGATAAATATGGTGGTTGAAGTATCAAAGAGTTATTAAAAAATTAATTGCGTTAAAAAAAATGCAATTTTTTTTGGGAAAGAGGAAGATTTAGTTTTGTATGTAACGGAAACACATTTTAGATTGTTTTTCTATGAACGCATCTACATGTACTTTGGACAGAATAAGGTGAAAAAATAGGTTTTGTTGGTTTTTCATAGGCGGGTTGCGATGGAAGTAACAATTTTCACAGGATTTTCTGTGCTAAAATGTTGAAAAGTGAGATTAAATCAAGTTTCGAAATAATGGTTATTTATGTTTATATTGCTGTTATAAAATATATTTGCTCCAATTAGACTATACTTATGATTACGATAGATTCCAGAGGCATCACATTATCTGATAAAACCAAATGATCGTAGCAAACGAGAACTTTTCATTGGTTCATATTTACGTAGGTATTTTTAAGTGAGGTTCCTGTTTTTTCTTGACTGTTATCACTTGGAAACCTATTTCCAGACAGTTATCGAGAAGCATAAATATACAATCCAACATTGAGACATTTTAATTACTATTATTATTAAACTTTTGTAAAAAAAAGTGCATTATATGATATATGACACCAGGGCCAACTGCTGATTCCAGCGTTTCAGATTACCTGCCATTGGAAAATCTTGTCTTTTTCATTCCTCATAATACCGTCAACATATCGGAGTTATCGTGATTAATCTTTGGGTTACTGTACCGTATTGCCCTTCTTCCTTCTTTAGACGGTGTTTCGGACAGCTTTACAGTATCCATCATCAGGACAGATGTGTAAATGTGGTGAAGTGTCAGTTTATGTATATGTAGAAGTGATACCATTTTGCGCGTGTTAATCGTCTTAGGGATGGTGTTTCAGCATAATATTTAGTAAAATTAGTATGGTTTTTGACGTGTAATTTTGGAAGTCATCAAGTACCGGTTGCCAAGAATTATTAAGCTTTGCTGTGCCACACCATCTCTATTAAAATTAATCTTTTTTTGTGGATTGCTATTGTGTACGTAATTAAACCCGCTCAAAGCATTTTGCATCTTCCCAGGACTTCAGGAACAAATCCAAAGTAATAGCCAGCCTCAATTAAGAGCTCGGCAATTGTCGATTTGTCCAGATTGGCAATTTACAAAAACTAGAAATTTACAAATAACCAGAGTAAACTCGAAAATATTCTACTACTGAAATACTGACTCTGTAAGCGGAAAATTTTGCTTGTTCAATGATGGGCTACTTAGGGTACTTGGCGAGCAGATGAATTGAAACCACGATGCATTCGTTATCTCAGCTGCTACCCTTAATGTCCACATTACAAAGGGTTGCCCTAATCATTAATATAATTTCTAATCTATCGAACACTATAACACGGGCATGCGCTTAGCATGGTGGTCAAAAAATACCCAAATTATGTAACCATCAAAGCAATGAATAAGGATAATTAAAAAAAAATGTGTGCAGTTTACACGCGGTAGAAGTGAACCCTTCGGAAAACTAAACTTCGAGAGAATGAGACGAATGCAGTGTATCAGGAGTAGGATAATTGTAGGATTTATTGATTATAATATTGTTACGAAGTTTGAAAATTATTTAACATTTTATTCTACGAAACTGCACACAAATAGGAGGCTGATAGGCTACGACGTTGCGCACAAAGAGGATAACGATTAGTCTATCTCATTCTCTCGCAGGGTAAATCCTAAAGATGTATGTGTTTGTCTCTTTTTAGTGTCTTCAAATCACAACAGTGCTTACGAAGTTTTCACTTCAAAAAATATTTGTCGAATAAAGTGAATAGCCATTATTTTGCATTTTAATTTTAATTAGATTGTCATAACACTCGTGAGTTGTTCTTGGCTGAATGTATTCTGCAGTTCACTGAGGAGTGTGTTTTTTTAATGATAAGAATAACAGAGCGACCACGCGATCAACTCGGAAATAATAGCTTTATTTAATATGGCAGATGATACCGAACTCGCAGTGTGTTACTTCGCTGGCGACAGTCACAGTTGGGCTTCACTTGCGCTCGACCATTAGATGCATTTCCAATACGAAACTGGATCGTCACAGCGATCGACTAAAAATACCATTTTTAAACGAAACAGTTCAAAACTCTTCCAAAACATTTTTACTCCGACTGTAACAGTTTTATGGGTGTTTGTTTATTGGTCCATTGTTAATTATTATTTATTGTAATGAATCGCAGTAAACTCAAACATGATAACAGGTCGATGTTTCAGCAAAGTGTTGCGTTATTCTAAGTGTAAAAAAAATTAAAAAAATTATAATAACAGAAATAAAACTTACAACTATAATTTAAGTGTTTACAGTAAATCAATTAAGGGACAGTGTGTACAATAAAAAAGAGGCAAATTGTTTTTCATAGCAAAGTGGCTTTTTAATTGTTAAAAAGTGATATGTGGTTAGATTGCATTTAAAGAGATTGGACACCTTCAAGTATTGAGACGTGATGTACATGATTGTTTTCGGTTGAATTTACTCTAAAGAGAGGGGATAATGTTGACAAATAGTGTTATAAATACTGGCAACTTTGATGTTTAAAAAAAAGCATTGAAGATACTTTCAAAATACAGTAAAAAGTGATTGTTGATGCTTCTCTACCTTCTGGTTGAATAGCATTTAGATACATTTTAGGACTCGTTAAAAATTCAAGATGTCTAAAATTAAAATTGATATCGATTCTATGCTGGCAAAAGCAGGTGATTTTGGTCGATATCAAGTCTTTCTTATGTTCCTTTTCTCTATTGTCAATATCGTGTCTGCTTTTCATTACTTCTCCCAAACCTTCATCAGTGTGGTCCCAGAACATTGGTGTAACAGTACAGAACTTCACGGTGTTGAACTTAATGAATTCACGGTGGAGAAGATTAGGGAGTATTTGAAACCTTTGAAGGACATGTCGTGCAAAAGGTTTCGATGGGATGACCCAAGTGTTGAAGGACGATGGTCCTTTGTCAACATCACTGAAGGAGATCCCATGCCGGCTTGGACGGCGGAGAAGTGCAGTGATGGATGGATATATAATCGGGATAACGGTTTTGAAAGCATTGCCTCTGAGGTGAGTTATTTGTTGTATGTACTATTTCGCTTATCAGTGAAACATTGGCGATTCCGTATTTTCCTCGTTTTTAGAAATTATCTTCAACATTAGCGTTTTTAGCAATTATTAAAGTTATTATCACTTACGCTATAAAATACAATCGTATTTTAATGAAAACGGGCACTTGAATGAAATGAAAACAATAACGTTGTGAATGTGAAACAATTACTTGATACTCACTTTAATATTGTATAAGAAAGATTCGCTTTAATATGTAATCGCTCATAAATCTTTGTAAAAACCTTAAGGATACATATTTTTTTAATTTTCTCTATTGTAGAAAATGGTATAAACGATACAATGATACAATGAATGATATCATTTTGTTTGATTTCCCAACAATATGTTGTTAATTCACATACTTAAGTACTATTTTTTCTGGAAATTTTCTCCGTTTATCATTTTATTTTTAAATTTTATTATTTTGCTTTCACTTACCTGTTTGGTAATGACCAATTAATGGCCGAGATTTATGTGTGTTAATTTTATTAAATTGAGAAATTATTAACCCCGATACAGGCGAACCCCAGTGGGGTTCAAAATTACATGCTAAAAATGTATTTAAATTGTAAAGAAGCAATAAATAAATTTAAAAAAATATTATTTTCTTTACTGGTGCAGACGCGTGAAAAATCACGGAATAGTCTGATTTCTTCAAAAATCACTTACGTTTTTCATAATGAGAATTAAAAGAATTTCCTGTTAAGAATATTATGTAATAGATAGGTACCATTGATCAGATGCTGTACATCGATGGTAAACGATAAAATATCTACCTGATAAAAAATAGGAAAGTATTTTAATTCTTTATTTGATACGTGTACTTCTTTTGTTTAAATTTCTTTAGGATTAATCTTGGACTAGTAAAATCAGATTTCCTGACTTTTCAAGGGTCTGCGGTTTTTCCGTTTTCAAGAAACCGTTATTAACTAAAATTACATTTACTAAAGGTTCAAAAGCTAAATTTATAATCGTATTTCTTATTTGTTCACTCATAATTATATTATAAACTATCTGGTACCCGGCACGCGTTGCGGTGCCATATTCAAAGAAATGAATTGTTTCTACCTGTATGTCCTTTTCTGTGCGTCCCTGGTCTCCTGCCGCGTCTCCTTCCCCTCCCGCGATTTCTTCCATCTTCCCCGCCTTTCCTCACCACTCTCCTGCTCCCCCGTCCCTCCAACCCCCCTCCCGCGTTCCATACATTCAGTCCCAGTACATTAAAATTTTTTTATTCAAATTTTCATTTTTCATATATTACAAATATTCAGTTTTGTAAATTATAAGATCAATCAATTTTTGTAACTAACATACGAGTAGGTACCTATTTAAAATATCTATAATTCTTGATTCTAGATATTTACAATAGAATAGAACTAGATATTTAGAATAGGTACTTCAAATAAAGCCGTTAATTTAAAGATGTTCGAAAATAGAATTTTGATTTAACAATCATTGTTTTGCAAAATGTCATTCTCAAGTTTTGACATTTTTGACAGGTTTTCCAAGAGTTTTTGTAATGATTAAAAAACTTTTCGGGTGTATATTGTCATGTGGTTGTAATAATCCAGAAACCTTCGCGGGGGTTCAAAGAAGGTATTTTGAAAGTTTCAAACATTTCCTATGCTTACTACAGCAACGCATAGCGGACATACATACATACATAAAAACATTTTTAGATTTTTATATAGATAGATAAAATTGATGTTAGTTGTTTTTGAAATAACGCATCCTGAAGTTAATATTTTTAAAAATACTTTCAGCCACGCAAATCCCACACCATCAAATTAGGTTATTCATATTAGTTAGTCGCACAAATATCACACTATGTAAACCACATCTGTTTAACTCATTTGAATTAAGTATTTACAATATAAAAATTGACCTTTTGCTGTGAATCATTTCTCCAAATCTACTTAACAGATGTTTAGAGTTTAGAGTGACATTTATTATCCAAAATAGTTTAACTTTTTTGTTATTTTTAGATCTGACCACTATCAACTATGTAGACCCTTGTGCATGCTACTGGAGGTCAATGATAACTTAAAATCCAATACTGATGACTTTATAAAAGGTTAAGATAAATAAATTTCTGTTCCGTTCCTTTATTGAGAGATATAAGTCAAAAATAAAACCACTTAAAAATTTTATGTGTAACAAACTTTGATATTTTTACACTTTCAGATTCATAATTTAACAGCAGATTTAACTATCCGGCTTTAAGTTTTTGGTAGCATTAACAACAACAAGCAACACTCAATGCAAGCTGAACTAAAAACCACGTAAAAAAACTTCATGAGTACTCACCATTCGAGTGTTTTTGAAATCTCGCATGTCACACAAACAGATTTTCCGATATATGTTTTTTATTCTGCTGTCTGGTCATATTAGTGCGGTATTCAAATATTTTTACAAAAGTTCTGCAAAAAAGCACAAATGAAAATACCATTCATTTTTTAATGTTGATGCAAATATTAATTATTCACATTTATTAGTAAAAAAACAAATTTGATGGCTTAGAGCTAAAATATTGTAAACCCAATTTTGGTAGAAAATATATATAGGATACGTATTTATAGTCAAGTAAATTTTAACATCTTACCTTGCATTAAATGGAGTGGTTATGATTTTTTGGCATGTTGTACATGACGGAGGCCTAACGAAAATAAAAAAAAGTTTTTGACCTCGGTTAACCTCCGAATCTTTGTCAAACGCAAATTGTTTAACATACCAAAAATTCAAAACTACCCCTTTTGTGAAAATTTTACGGTATTACTGTACTATAAATATACCAAATACAGCCAATATTTTTTAGGTTAAAATATTGCATCTCCTAAACCCGCCGTCCCAAAAATAAAAATGTATTAAAGTTATATATTCCATTCAAGTACACATTTTTTTTTACTTATAGTATACAATAAATATTAACTATATATAAATATAATATATAAACTACTATTATTTCATTTTTGTAACATATATTTTGCTTAGTGTATACAATAAATATAAACTATGTATGTTATGATGTTAATTTTGATTTGACATGAATCGTAGTTACAACATTTTGATTGGTGATGTTATGGTTGTTAATTTTTTTTTAAAGATTAATTTGACTTTTTTCTTGAATGATACGAAATCTGTTATTTTTTTAATTTCTTCGGGAAGACTATTAAAATGTTTTATGCCTTTGTAAATATAATTATTGTGCATTTGTTGTGTTGAAAACAGAGGGATTGGATGTTAAATTTATGTCTTAATGATGAGTTGAGTTTAAATTTTTTAGTTACATTTTCTTTGAATATTTGTAGTATTGAATCTTTTTTATAGAGGTCTTCAATTTTTGGTACTTGGAAAATTTTGAACAATGATGCTGAAGGGAATGTTGGTGGTTTTGTCAATCATCGTAGCAATGTTTCTATGAGCATAAAAATTCCTTTTTTTACATTAACTCCACACAGGAGGCCCAGAGAAAAATAACTTCCCTCAGTGCCTATGTCATCTTCGAAGATGCTGTGTGGAGGGTCTTTTTGAGGAAAGGAAGGAGTGAACACGGGTCTTGAAGAGACCTATGTTGTAGGAGGGAGGAAACACAGAGGCCGGCAAATCGTTCCACAGCCGAGCCGTTGAACTCAAGAATGAGTCATAGAAACGACCCGTTCCCATGTGACTAATGTCAACTGTGTACAAATGTTGGGCGAGTGTTTGGCGTGTTTCCCGACTATGCACCGGTGCCGAGGGGAAAGGACAGCATTCCCACCTGACGCCTGTGCTCTAAAGATTGCAGTCCGTCTGTTAAGATGGGAGAATCTTTCAAACGGACCGCCCGTTTCTGCACAGAGTCAAGGGTTTTTTAGGTATTTTGGAGCTCCAGACCAGAGGTGGCTGCCAAATTCAACCGTGGGACGAACTTGCGATTTGTACAGGGTTAGCAGTTGTGTACTATTAAAGTATCTGCGGGCCCTGTACAGTACGCCCAGTTTCTGAGAGGCTAACTTAACTCTGGTTTCGATGGAGCCCCCGTACCTGAGCTGGTCACTTAGAGTTACACCAAGCATATCGATGGAGGTCCTATTCGGAAGATTGCTTCCGTTGAAGGAGACTAGATTTTCATTTCGATCCCTTTTAGACGTTATCAAACATGATTGGGTCTTTGAATCATTACATCTACTTATCAATGATATTTATCCTTATCATATTCGAGACCCTTGCCAAAATATTGTATTTACATCTAATACAATATGGAACGAAAAATTTATTTTAATATCACAAAATCTAATGTTCTAGCAAACTTTCAGTTTCAGTTTTCTCAATATTATGATTTATGGAGATCCAATATTTTAACTCTAAGCCATCGGATTGTAAGCAGTGATCTTGAACGTTAATTTCCTGTGGGTAATTACGCGTAACTACCGTTTGGTATTTGCTAGGCGTAATTTTCTGTAGAGCAGTTGTAAATCAGCTGAATGAGGTCTGACAGACGTCTTTTGTCAGAAATGAATATATTCATAATTACATTTAGACATATGAATAAGAAGCGAGAGCAAGTTCGGAGGCTAATACTAATTAATTACAGTATTTAATTCACTGAAGAATATAAATAAATAAAAAAATACAGAAATTTTATTAAGTAATTACAAAAGAAAGATAAAGAAAGGAAGTCAAGGGTGTCATTCGAGATTGCATTTTTTATCTTCATTTGTGTAAAGGTTCGCCATTGTAAATAACTGGATCTTTAATGCAACACTGCCACTGCTTAGACCCAGTGAAACAAATGCGTAATAAACGCATGTCTATAATAATAATTATTTATTTTAGTAATTTGTACATTTAAGTATACAAATTTCTAATTATTTATAATATTTCATATTGCAGCTAATTAATTATAATATTTCATATTCACTATATTTTTTCGAGTTTTATGTAGCTCCTACAATGCATCTTGAACTTTCCAATTGGTGTGGATTTTAAAGTTTCTGGTAGTGTGTTATACAACTTCATTCCCTTGTGCAGTAAACTGTTCTGCGTATTCGCTTTGTCCTTTTTTGTAGCCTAATTTCCTTGCACGTCCTTGTGTTATATCTGTGAATGTCCTTGTTGTATACAATTTTATTTGAGAAGTATTTTGGTAACATGTTGTTCAATATTTTGTGGATAAATACCACCGTGTTCAAGGTCAAAATCTGTTTTATGGTTAACCAATTTAGTTCCTTTAACATTTTAATTATTTTTGAAAATCTGTTTCGTCGAAGTATTACTCTGGGATTATTTTTTTTTTTTTTTTTTTTTTTTTTTTTTTTTATTTCGTACAATTTTTGAAAATACACTTTTATGTTTTTTTCTTGATTACCATACTAGGCTAATGCCCGTGTTAAGGTAATCAAACATGATATAAATTATACAATGTGTGAACTAGAACAAAATATAGGTTTGAAATAGAAATTATAAGATATTAGAAACAAGAGAAAGAAAAAAGATAAAAATATTTAAGGTAAAATATAACAAGATATATGTATACGTATACACATACAAATACATACAAACACACATACATACATATATATATATATATATATATATATATATACACTTACATACACATACACATATATACATATACATATATATATATAATTATAAAAAAGAAAATGTTTGAAAGAAGTTAAAAATAAAATACTATATAAAATATACATAAAAAATAAAATACTAAAATATAAACTTATAACTATATAAAATACTAAAATATAACTATATAAAAATATAAAATACTAAGAAGTAAGATTTAAATATGTTAATCTATAATTTTTTTTTTTTTATGAAAGCTAAAAAATTTTCTGGAGGTTTGACAAGGTAGGTAATTAATCACCTAGAAGAGTATATATTTAGGTTAGATTAGATTTCAGTGAAGTCAGGTTAGAAAAAGATGTGAAGTATGATATTTTATTTAGTTAATTTAATTATTTTCTATTCCTTTATAATGGTTAGGAAGTCAGATATTCTTTAAAGAAATCTCGTCCCCTTTCGAATATCCAATTTTGAACACGAATAGTAAAAAGAGGTATGGTAATACTTGATTTTATATCGGTGCTCAATGCATTGTATATTTTGGGGGCAATGAACCAAAATTGTCGGTGAGCGAATGTGGTTCTAGTTTTAGGAACCATGCATCCCAGATTTGATGAAAAGCGGGTTTTGGCTTGATGTTGTGGAGCCACCAGTAGGTTATTTTTCCGTACGTAGGATAGGCTTGTCTTAGTGAATAGTTGGCGAATATCTAAGACCTTAAATTTAGTAAATAGCACATTAGAGGGGTGGGTAGGTTGGCATTTAAATATGATTCTCAGTATTAGTTTTTGAACTGTAATTATTGGATTAATGACGGATTCTGTGCAACCACCCCATCCCAAAATACCGTAAGTTGCAATGGATTGAAAAAGGGCAAAATATACGCTTCTAAGGGTTTTTAGGTCTAAGATGGATCTAAGAGAGCAGAATATATGGCAGAGCTTACGGAGTCTTTTCACTGTGTCACTTATGTGTGCTTCCCAACGTAGTTGGTCATCTATGATTATGCCCAGATATTTAACTTCCTTAGATGATTTAAGGGTAGGACACGTGCAATTTGTAATAGGTGGGGTTCCGGGTGGGTGTGGGTGCATGTTTAGTGAACACGAGTGAATTATTGGTTTAGGGCAGTTGTTGGGAAAATTATGTTTGCGTATGGAAAACGTCATATATTGTGTTTTGTCAATATTGAGTGTAAGGAGATTTGTGTCAAGCCAATGCCTCACTTTTATTAGGCCATTATTAGTTTTATTAATAACTGCTTGCCATGTTTCATCTTCGAATATTAAGACTGTATCGTCGGCAAATGATAAAATCTTACCTCCAATATCCATGGTACATAGTGTGTTAATGTATAAAAGAAATAAGAGTGGTCCTAGTACACTGCCTTGCGGTACACCGTAAGACATGGATAATTTTTTGCTTTTATTTATTTTGTCAGAGTGGATAAGAGTTTGTTGAGTTCGGTTTGTTAGGTAGTTTTCGAACCATGTGTAGGGTATCCCAGTTATTCCGATCTGTTGAAGTTTTTTAAGCAGTAAGGGATGGGAGACCGTATCAAATGCTTTTGAGAGATCGAGGAAAACAGCAAGCGGTTTTCGACCAAGGTCAAGATTAAAAGAAACAATTTTTGTGAGGGCGGCTATTGCATCTGAGGTACTCCTACCTTTGCGGAAACCATATTGGTTGTCCGATAATATTTTGTTATCTTCAAGGAACTTGTAGAGTCTATTCTTCACCGCTTTTTCTATGATTTTAGATATTGTGCTAAGTAAAGATATCGGTCGATAGTTATTTACAGATAGTTTGTCTCCTGATTTGAATATTGGGATTATTGTGGCCTGTTTTAAGGAGTTAGGAAATACACCAGTTTTAAAGCTTAGATTGATTATATGTTTCAGAGGTGAGGCTATATATTTTTGGATATGTTTGATGATTTTTGTTGAAATGTGATCTATACCTACAGAGTTACTGTTTTTAAGGGATGAGATTAGTTCTAAAATTTCTGTGTCAGTAGTGGGAGTGAATTGGAAAGGGTTATAGCTAAGATGAGTGAGGGGTATATTGTTTGCAAGATCTTTGTCCGAGACGTTGTGTCTGTCTAAAATATTTTTTGCTAAGTTAGATCCAATATTGGAGAAAAATTGATTGAAATGGTCGGAAATTTTTTCGGGGTCGGAATTGACATGTAATATTTGATCTTCGATGTTAATCTTAACAATGGGTGTATTGGTTTTATTAATATTGGCTATATCTTTAACGATGTTCCAAATTTTTTTATTATCACCGGTAGCTTCACTGATTTTTTTATGGTAGTAATCTCTTTTAACACTGTCAATTATTTTTTTGCAGTTATTTCTGTAACGTTTGTAGAATAAGAGAGATTCATAATCGTGGGGATTTTTTCTACAGAAGTTATGAATCTTATCGCGCTTTCTGATACAGTAGAGAATTCCTGCAGTGATCCATGGTTTGAGTTTTGTGTCAGATCGTTTTTTTTTACTTTTTGTGTATGATGTAGCATCGGTTAAGTGGTTACGTAGGGTATTTATAAATAATTCACATGCAGAGGTGACATCGGTACAAGAATAGATAAGTTCCCAGTTTTCTTTAGAGACACTGTTTAGGAGAGTTTCATATGAGATCTTTTCTTGAGGGGAAGTATTTTGTGGTGATTTATGATTTTTATGCGAGAGAGAAGTGATGATTGAATAGTGATCTGTAACAGTTGATTGATAGACAATGGATTTGGTGTCTAATTCACTCTTAACAAATACATGATCTATACAACTGCTAGTGTTTGAGTCTGATTCTCTAGTTGGTGCTGTAACAGCTGGAAAATATCCTAATAAAGTTAGTGCGTTTAGGTATTCATTTGCTTGAGGGTGCATTTTATTAATTATATTTATGTTAAGATCACCGATTATAAAGGTGTTTTGGCGGTGTTCTATGTTTGATAAAATTTCTTGCAGTGAATGTATGAATGGGGCTATGTTATGTGTATTCGGAGATCTGTACATTGTAAGAAGTGTTATATGATTATCAATTTGAATTTGTAGACAATTTGCATATTTAATTTTGATCTCTTTTACTGAGTGAGAGATATGATTTTTAATGTATACAATGACTCCGTCGTTCTGAGTTTGGTTGTGTAGAGTATTATAGTGATTGTAGTTTCTTATCGTTTTAGGGATGAAATTTCCTTGAATCCAGCATTCACTCAAGACAATTATATCAAAATCTGAGACAAGATCAGTGAGGAGAATAAGAAGTTCATCAAAATTTTTGTTTATACTTCTTATGTTCATAGAGAATATCGTAAGGGTTGAATTAGTTAATAATAATTGACGTACTACTTCGGGATCATTGGTAGATATACATGGGATTTGTGTTGTGTTATCTATTAAATCTGCTATGTCTTCCATTTTCTGGTTTTTTGTTTTGCATAAATTATTAACAACCAAGTTGTAGTGACATTGGTACGTTTATGAGATAGAGATTTAGTTGATATAAATATATAAAGTGTAAATATAATTGTTGTGAATATATAATATAAGCACATAATGAATATATGACATAAGCATAAGAATATAGTGTTAGCTTTGTGAAATAAGGTTTTTGTTGTTGTGAATTTATAATATAAGCATATATAGTATATATAACACAAACATAGGTATGTAAAGTATACAAATAGTTGTTACGAAAAATATAATATAAGCGTATAGATAATATATGATACAAGCGTATATAGAATATAAAATAAAAGTATGTATGTAAAGTATGTATAGTATGTACAACATAAACATAGGTATATAAGGTACACATATAGTTGTTGCGAAAATATAACATCAGCGTATACAAAATATGTAGCACAAGCATATATAGAATATAAAATATAGGCATATAAAGAATATTAAGTAAATAAAACATAGGCTTATAAACAGTATAAAACATCAGCATAAGCATAAAAAGTATGTAAGTGATATAAGAATTTAGTTGTTGAGAATGTTTAACATAAGCATATAAAGTATTTATAGTATAAGTATAGGTGTATAAAGTGTACTTATAGTTTCTGCGAATGTATGACATAAACATATAAATAATAAATAACATAAGAATATGAAATATGAGCATACAAAGAAAATAAAACATAAGCTTAAAAAGATTATAAAACGCAAGCATATAAAGAAAATAAAACATAAGCATATAAAGTATACCAGTGATATATGTATTTGGTTGTTGCGGATATTTAACATGTATAACACAAGCATAAGTATACAAAGTATGCATATATTTGTTGCGAGTATATATCACGAGCATATAAAGCATAAGCATATAAGGAGTATAAAACATAAGAATATAAAACATAAGCACAAGCATGTAAAGTACACAAGTGCTATAAGGATTTAGATGTTGCAAGTATTTTATATAATTATAGCAGGTATATATTGTAACTACGAATTGAAGATACATAGTACAAGATTTATATTTGTTAATGTTAAAACTAAATGTAGTGTTTGTGTACAGATATAAAAGAAAACTAGAAAAATACAAATTAAATAATTTAAATTCCCCTGTCGCCATATACCTGTGCCCTTCTGGTTCATATAATAGGTTGAGTTTAATAGATAAAATAGTGATGTTAATGATTTTTGGGTAAAATAAAAAATATATAAACATAAGTACAATAGTTACAGTTTTTTTACAAGTTATTGAGTGAGGGAGATAAGAGGTGTTTGTTTTTGTCATTGATAATAATGACTGGTGTCCCAATTTCTTTGCGGACGTACACTTGCCCTCCACGGGTCCAGGCGAATTTAAATAAGTTTTCCCGTGTAGCCTTACGTGCAAGGAACCACAAGTGTTTCGCACGAAACGTAAGGTGTTCCGAGACGTATATGTGGGAGCGAGGTCCTGCAATTCCGACGAGGGTGGTGTTGAGTTTTTCCTCTCTATTGTTTGCTTCTTTGTTGAACTTTTTTATGTCTGTCAGGAAAACATCACGGTCGATACTGGTTTTAAATGATATGATTATGGGCCTGCATTGATCTTTAGGTATTTTTTGGGAGATGCGGTAAGCTGCGTCAATCTTGTTCATTTCCACGTTTGAATTAGTAGTTTTTTTGATGTTGGATATAAGGTTTTTCAAGTTTTCCCCGTTATTTTCTGGGACCCCCCTGATTTCTACGTTTTTAGACCTATTTTGCCTATCGATTTGCTCCATGTGATTTTCTAAAACTTCAATTCTTGCTTCGAGGCTGGTGTTTTTTTTCTCCAGTTTGTTATTAGTGTCCTCAAGCTCATGGACGCGAAGGAGAATCTCCTCATATTGCTTGCTCATCCCCGCTAGAGTGGCAAGAATCTGCGTGTTTTGTTCGAGGAGTTTAGAGAGTAGTTCACTATCAATAAGTGAACTGCCGCTGGGTTTGACAGTCGGTGTGACACAAATGCATTGTTTACATTTTATGAGGGCACGCCGCTCCTTAGAGAGGCGACGGTAGGTAGTTTCCGCTACACCTCCACATTGCAGATGAAATGTCTCCTTGCAGGTTATGCACACAAAAATAGACTCTGCAGAAAGTGTAGGTTCGGAACATTCTTGGCATATGTTGTTCATGTTGATGATGTTTCACTGTTATTTGGAATAGGCAGTGAAAGTTTTGTAATAAGCAGTCACAGTTCTTAACACAAATAAACACTGGAGTTCACAGCAACTGTCACTTTATCGAAAAGACACTTGAAATCACTGTAGAATTAATGAATCAAAGCCAAGTTTGAAGTTTGTACACTAAATGTGACCCAAGGGATTACCTCCAATATATTTAATTTTCAATATGATGGTTTTAGATATAGATTTTGTGATTTTATTGGTAGAGCAAAATATCGTGATACACACTGTTTATTGTTGTATTGTTGTAATGTTATGTATGAAAAGGACCGCCTACAAAGAGAGAGACAGTCGGTACAAATGTTTTGTACGCGTTTGTTTCCAAGATTGTCTTCCATTTCTACCAGTAACCTGTAAATATATTGTACTGTAATTTGGTAGTCGTGTATTCTTTCCAAAAAAATTTAAATTACGATATCTTGACAAAGGTAAGATATCGTAATTAGGCGCTTTGGGGAATGTTGTGAGGGTGTGGGAAGCGGAGAGTAGGAGAAGGACAATGAAAAGGGGAAGTTTGGTAAAAACCTAGCTATTCAGATCTGTTCAATAAACACATAGATGAAGGTACTTCAAGCAATGTTTCTCGTCAGATTTATGGTCTATAACCTGGACGATACCGAGATTATCCTTCGCTTGCATTTAGTAAACATCTTAATGTGACTGAATATTTACGTCTTTACTCTTTATTATATTATATATCATCATCATCATATCATATCGTCATATCATATCATATCATCATATCATACTAAGTATAAAATGAAGTCGCTCACGATGTATGTGCGCTTAGATCTTTTAAACTACGCAACGGATTTTCATGCGGTTTTCACCAATAGATAGAGTGATTCATGCGGAAGGTTTTTAGGTATATAATTTGTCGAGGTTCTGTGTAAATTGGTTGAAATACATAATATATCTGGCCAAGCTGCAGCGGGCAGCATGGTGTGGATTTGATTTAACAGATGGCGTTGGTTATAAAGGTTTCGTTAGCCACAGCAACGTGTGGCCGGGTCTGCTAGTCTTATATATATAAAAACCTCGTGCCACGGTGTTTGCGGTCGCACTCCTCCGAAACGGCTTGACCGATTTTTATGAAATTTTTTATATCCAGAAAAAATCTATTTTTTACATTTTTTTATTTAGCATCAAAAAATACCTAAACTCCAAATTTTAACCCTACCCCCACCCTCCCTTTTTTAATCGAGATTTTAGTATTTTTGATGGTATGAATATGATATTATGGTATGAATAAATTTAACCGTCTTTCATTTTTCAAACAGAACATATGTTGTTGAATCACAGATGGTGCTACGTCCGACCATCGAACTTTCATCCACACATGCGCAAGACGTTCACGAGAAGCGTCGGGTCATTTTGATATTTCATTCGGCAACATGTTCTCGCGTGGCAAACAATCGAGCTTATTTGTGTTGGCTCAAGACGGCTGACAAAAAATATCGTACACTCCATTGCTCTTCGAAATTCATATTGATTTTCTTTTTTTCATTTTCCTACTTTAGTTGGTGTTTTTTTGTTTTTATCGGCGGTCATCGTCTACAGCGCTCCATTCCTCTTTCTGTCATAGATCCCATCCCCACAAACTTACGATACATTCGTTATTTTTTATTTATTAACCAAAATGTTCACTACAAATAATTTATATGGCAGAACAACGTATGTCGGGTCAGCTAGTAATTTACAAAATTTTAATTTATGGCGGAATTCCATTAATATTATGACTTTTCCGTTTGTTTATTTTTAACCGTTAAAACGTCCAAGGCAACGGTTCAATCAGTAGCGCAGCGAGGGGTAGCGGGAGGGGGGGGGCGGTCCGCCCCGGGTGCTACCCGATAGAGGGATTTTTTTATTTATTTATTAGAGATAATATATTACAAAATTATTACATAAAATTTATAATACATTACTCCCAATGAGTTTAATAAAACTCATTTCGGGAAGGACAACATTATACATCTAAAGGAAAATTATTTTTGCATAAGAACACGGAAATCAATGAACAATACATAGATTTTTAAATGGACTAGACACACTAATTGAAGAATATACAAGAGTTACAAAGGGAGACAGCTAAATTCGTCACTGGTTAATAAAGTTACTGAGAAAATATCCTTTTAGAGCCTTTGCCAATATTTTTTTGTTTGATTCTGGTAGTTTTAGGACATTAGGTAATGCGTTGTATTGCGTATGTGCGATGTATTGTAAGGAGTTAATTCCAAATTTAGTTGTGTGTGTAGATGACGATAGGTGTATTTGATTTTGTGATCGTGTTTTGTGCTGGTGTATATCGGAATTAAAGGCTGGTTTAGTGTTGGTGTGAGAGGAGTGTTGAATTATTTGTAGGATGGCAGTGGTGATGCTATATTTTGGCAGAATGGTAAAGGGAAGAATTTGTGTCAGTGAGTATATGTCTTTGACATGTGTATCCCATGGTAGATGGTATATATTTCTTATGGCTCTATTTTGGATTACTTGTATTTCAGATATTTGTTTCTTAGTAATGGTGCCCCAGATACTAACCAGATAACTTAGGTGAGAGTGGATCAGAGCATAATATGTGGCACGCAGTAAAGCTGTGGGGAGCACATCTTGAAGTCGATAGAGTACACCAGTTATCGGGGAAATTTTGGATTTAACATATTCAACATGGGAGTTCCACGATAGGTTAGAATCTATGAATAACCCTAAATATTTCGTTACTTGTACATTTTGGAGCTTTTCATTTCCAAGAGTAATATTCATTGTCATGTAATCTTTTTTCCCGAAAGTGAGGTAGTGAGTTTTTTTGACATTGAGGCTTAATTTATTTATCCGCAACCATTTAGCTAGCTTTGCGAGATCTTTATTCATTAGAGATTCAAGTTCCCTCAGATTTTTACAACGATAATAAATCACAGTATCATCAGCGTAAAGTTGAAGTTTTCCCAAGATGCCGCATTTAGTTATATCATTGATGTATAGTAAGAAAAGTAGGGGTCCTAGAATCGAGCCCTGCGGCACTCCACATGTGATTTTTCCAAAGCCGCTTAGGTTCCCTTCGATGTCGACAAGGCAATATCTATCAGATAGGTAACTTCGGAGGAGCTTTAAAGATTTCCCGACTATACCCAAATGTTCCAATTTTTGTAGGAGTATTTCATGATCTACTGTATCAAAGGCTTTTTTTAGATCAATAAAAATAGCTGCTACATATTCGCCCTGGTCTATGTACTGCTGAATGTTCGAGATGAAATCGAAGGTGGCACATTGGGTACTGGAGTTTTTTCGAAAGCCATATTGCTGTGGTGTTAGGATATTGTTGTTAGAGATGTATTTTAGAAGTCTATCCTTGATAATAGTCTCGAACACCTTTGAAAATACTGATAAAACCGATATTGGGCGATAGTTAGATATACAATTTTTGCAGCCTTCTTTATAAATTGGTATAATTTTTGCTAGCTTTAATTGATTTGGGAATACTCCCGAGCCTATAGAGGAATTGATAAGTTGCGCTAGGTGCTCAGCTAGTTCTTCTTTACAGGTTTTAAGGATGCACGGGGTTACTCCATCGATACCTGCCGCTGCATTCGACCTAAGTTTCGAGATGATCCTTAATACCTCAGCCTTATTTGTCCTAGCCATATATAAGGATTGACTTGCCTTTGGTTCTACATAGATAGTATTACAGTCATCCGGGAATGATGGAATGGCAGCTGCCAACTTTTCTCCAACTGATAAGAAAAATTCATTAAATGCTGAAGCTATTTCACTAGGTCCCCTAAGCTCACAATTATTTACGATGAGAGATTCGATGGTGTTGGAGGGTTTATGTGCACGGTTAGATAAAATTGAGTTAATGGTTTTCCAAGTTTTTCTAGGGTTATTCAGGTTTTGTTGAAGGCTATTGGCATAATATTTGTTTTTCAAACTTCTCCTATAATTAGTTATTAAGTTTCTCAGTTTATTTTTATGGACTACAAGAGATATATTTCCTGGGTCTTGTTTCCACTGCTTGTGAAGCTGGTTTCTTTCTTTGATCAGCGAATTCAGTTTAGAATCGAACCACGGTGTATTTAAATGTTGTCGATTAGCTATTTTCACTTTAGGTGTCGTTTTACCTGCTTCTATTGCATTTTTGACATAATCGTTAAAATCTTTATAACTGTCATCTTGTTTGGTTGAGTTGATGGTAAATTTGTTAGCTGCAAGATAAGATTTTACTGCCATATTGTTGATGATAGGTTTTGTAAGGCGTGGCTTATTCCTATTATTAGACCATTTTTTTAGGTTATTCTTGAAATCAATAATAAGAATGTTATGGTCACTAAGTGAGTCATCTATGTTCGATATGGTAATTGGAATGTTTAGTCTATTTGATATGATGTGATCTATGAGGGTGCTGCTTGTGTTAGTGACTCTAGTGGGAAATGATTTGTTTTGTATTGAGAAATTGTATGTTTCTAAGGTGTTGAGGTAATTTAAAGAAGAGGATGTGTTTATGGTAGTGTCAATATTAAAGTCTCCGAGTATTAATGTATCTTGTCTGCTTTTGTCTAGTATTTTTTCCAAATGTGTCAGGAAATCGTGTATATTAGGGTTGGGTTTCCGATAGATGGCATAAATGTTAACCGGTTTCCTATCCTTGCTACATACACTTATACCTAAAAAAGAATTTTCATTGGAAAATTTATCAATGATGGAGAACTTCATAGAATCCAGTACATATATGGCTACACCACCTCCTGCCTCCTTGGGGCGAGAAGCAAATGCACAATTGTAGCCTTTTAATCCAAAAAACTTTTCTTCTCCAACATCAAGCCATGTTTCAGTGATGACAAGGACATGAACAATATCGCGTAATCCTCTGAGTTTTTCTTCAATTTCATCAAGTTTGTTCCGGATGCTTCTCGCGTTCATGTACATTATTCGAAGACAGCTATTCACAGGAGTGTACTCATCGATAGTTAAGCACTTGCGTTCGTGTCTATTACACTCCATAGTCTATTGTTGCAAGGTCCTTTTTTAGTGCAGCTTTGTAGGCAGGGCAGTTGTCCCTGTCTCCAGTCGAATGCGCAGCGGGCTTTCCAAATCTAGCGCACGTAGCGCAGACTGGTTTGGCCGCAGTATTAGGACAGGATTCGGTAGCATGGTTCTCTTCAGCACAGTGTCCACATCTAAGAGTGTCTCTGCAGTATTTGTAAGAGTGTCCAATCATTTGGCACTTAGTACATACGGTGAGTCCAGTGAAGTCTCTGACACGGCACACGGTCCAGTTGACGAATACCTTCTCCTGTTCCACCAGCAGTTTACGTAATGTAGCGGGCATCTCATATACGCGATGACAGGTGGTTCCGTTTCGAGCGCCGGCCAGGTGACTCAGCTTACAGGTTGTTATTGCTCCCTCGATGTCCTGTATATTGGGAACGCTCGTGAGGGCGATCCTCAAGAATTCAGCGTCGTTAAGGTCCCGCGGTACGTTAAAAAATATTAACCTTGGGAGTCTCTTTGTAGGAAGTCGAGCCTTAAGTGTGCTTGAGTTGAGTGCAAAGCATGGTGCTTTTAATAGCTTCTCTTGCTCACTTGTGGTTGCCGTGTTTAAGAGGACACCTTTGTTCCTAATTTTGCGAATCCCGGTTATTCGAACGCCTAGCTCGGATGGCCGAATTATATCTTGGATCATTTGTTTTGTTCCATCGCTGTCCTTGGTGGCATCTGCATCTGTTGGGAAGATGCAGATGGCTGGCCTTGGCGCTCCGACGCGATGTCCAGATTGGGTAATCGGTGGGGGTTGGTGATCGACATTTGACACATTTTGTTTTCGCACTATATCCGCAAATGACAAGCTAGCCTCCGTTGCCACGGCTACTCTTCTCATCACGGGTCCTAGGTCAGACTCTAGCTGGATGATTTTTTGCTCCAAGTGCCTTTTGTCCTCTTTTTCATGGCGTATTTTGATTTCCGCCATTTTTAATTGAGCAGTTACTGTCGCCAAATCAGCACGCATCGTCTCGCGCTCCAACAACAATTGAGAAACGGCTCTGAAAACTTCAGAGACATTTCTGGATATCTTAAGTTGCTGATCCTTGGAGACCTTCGATTGTTTCTCAGCCAAGACTTCTTGAAGAGCAGTCAGATGAGCTTGCGCTTCATTAAGCACGTCAACTCCAGAAACACTTGGAAATTTTGTTTCTTTGCTGTCCGAGCAATGAGAAGACGTATGTATCGTGGTCGTCCTCTTCGAAGTCCTCAACAAGAACGCACCTTCCTCCATCGTCCATATTAGGAGACATCGTTATGTCCAGCGGGCGTTTTTTCTGGCGATGCATTACGTACGAATTTTTATTTTATTTTTTTTAAAACACATACACTTTTTTCCAGTTATTATTTTAAAATGGGATGATTAATTTAAATATAATTAAAAAATTACTGCGACAAAAATCTTTTTAATTAAAAAACATTAAAAAAAAAGAAAAAAAAAATGTATATATATAAAAAATATAATATTGTTTGTCTGGGGATCGAACCGTACACCTCAGTAAATGACTAAAACACGGGCGATTGACACCACTCTACCAACTACGCCAGTTCACAGGTAGGTGTAATCGAGATTTATGACCTATATTAAGATGTCAATATCGAAAATTGTCAATGAAATGTATTTTAACTGTTTTTATTTCACAACTCAAAAACACTGATTATGTTTAATTAGCATTTAAAGTCGTTTGCAATTCACTTAATGCTAGTTGTTTCAATAATTGATGTATATTTTTATTGTTATTGTTATTGTTATTATTCACTTGAACTGGCATCCAAAGTGAAGACATATAACTTTGAGATCACTTTTAAATCCTTTTTTAAACATTTTCCGTTTGAGTTTCGGTAAAACAGACACATAAGGATAACTCCTACACCGAGTTTTATAAATGTACACAGAAATTTCAGTTAGTTAAACACTTTTATTATGAGTTGTCAAAACTTTACTAGGGAAAAATATCCTAGCTTCACTAAGTGTCAATTTTTTTATTAAATTCACTATTTGAGCATTTCCCGGTAGAATACCGGGAAGACAAACACACCGGGCGATAGTCCGAGAAAAATACTGCACCTCAGCAACGAATTCGTTTTAATTTGCACACTTTTTCAATGTTATTATTTTTATAAATAGGGAGCTAAGAAATAAGCGACAATTCTTGGAACTATTTTACCTATCATCAATTTTCCACGGTCGGATGACACTCGACCGTGGAAAAAATTCACGAAGGATATTGTATACATGAACATGGTCTGTTATTTTCTTTCATATGAATGCCCCGAATTTTGTGTCTAGGTCTTTTTATTTATAGGCGAACATAGCCTATATTTGTGCATAAATCTGAAATTCTCTAGTCACCCCTCCCCCCCCCCCCCCCCCCTAGGATGGACCAATTTTATGAAGTCGAAATTAGCGTTTTGTCAACTTTAATAGGGCGGGGGGGTGACATCCGCCCCGGGTACCTCCCAGGCTAGCCACGCCACTGGGTTCTATGGTCAAACATATTATGCAAGCGGATAAAAGTTACAAAGGTTTAATAAAAACATCAACAATATATAAAAAAAAAAAAAAACAATGATTAGCTTTTAAAAACCCACTATCCGTATTTTATGAATGATTGTAAGATTGTGCCCCAACTAAATGAGATCTAGATAGGGTCTTGGACAAATACGAGTATATCCATTTTTTATTATAATGTGAGACATACATTAACTTTTCTTCGAAGTCTTGGATTTTTTAAGTAAAACTTCTTTACGCACGTTTGACTTGAGGAGTAAGCTAGTGAATGCGTGATGAGAGCGTTACGAAAAGTGTGATCGGACTAGGCGAACGGTCGGGCGAGGCGAACGGAAGTTGAGAGTGAGATATAAGTTAGTGAAGTTTTACTTCAGTCGTGTGGTCTTAAGCACAATCGTTTTTTTTTTTAAATTTTTTTAAATAATATTTATTGTGCCAACTCATTAAATTATTCCCGAAAAAAACATAATATAAACGTTTGCACTGCGGTTGCGTCAAATGGTTTTGTCTGTGTTACTACTTACTACATGTGTTGCTGTCTTTTCCAGAATGAATTCCTTTTTTCTTTCTTTTTTATTGCATTTTGGCAACTGGCAGATTTTTATATCGTTAGTTCTTATTCATATAGTTATAGTTAGTTATGTGTTTTTCAACTTGATGCACCCTCTGCGCTCCTGAATGACGGCTTTCAACTCTTTTCAATACATAGGTACTGTCAACTGATTCTTTTGCAGAGGAATGATGAGTTTTTTTTTTTCATTAACTCCACACAGGAGGCCTTGAGGAAAATAATTTCCCTCAGGGCCTATGTCATCTGGGATGCTGTGTGGAGGGTCTTTTTGAGGAGAGGAAGGAATGAACATTGGTCTTGAAGAGACCTATGTTGTAGGAAGGAAGAAACACAGAGGCCGGCAAATCATTCCACAGCCGAGCTGTTGAACATAAGAACGAGTCGAAGAAACGACCCGTTCTCATGTGACAAATGTCAACCGTGTACAAATGTTGGGCACGCGTTTGGCGTGTTTCCCGACTATGCACCGGTGCCGAAGGGATCAATGATGCTAGTTCCTCGGAGCATCTTCCATTGTAATACCGGTAGAACAAGGATAGCATTCCCACCCGACGCCTGTGCTCTAAAGATTGCAATCCGTCTGTTAAGATGGGAGAATCTATCAAACGGACCGCCCGTTTCTGCACAGAGTCGAGGGTATTTTTCAGGTATTTTGGAGCTCCAGACCAGAGGTGGCTGCCAAATTCAACCGTGGGGCGCACTTGTGATTTGTACAGGGTTAGCAGTTGTGCACTATTAAAGTATCTGCGGGCCCTATACAGCACGCCCAGTTTCTGGGAGGCTAACTTTACTCTGGCTTCGATGGAGCCCCCATACCTGAGCTGGTCACTTAGGGTTACACCAAGCATATCAATGGAGGGCCTGTTCGGAAGATTGCTTCCGTTGAAAGAGACTAGATTTTCATTTCGATCCCTTTTAGATGTAATCAGACAAGATTGGGTCTTTGAAACATTAAATTCAACGAGATTATTTTTACCCCAAGATGATTATTTATTGTGCCAAATAGTTTCATGAGGACTGCGAAAAACCTTTCCAATGGTTTAGTTCAACGATAAAACAATACAAATAAAATAAATACTTAGCGACGGTCAAACCCCAGCAGAAACGGCTGATATCACATCTCGTGTATTCTATTATCTTTGGTTTAGTTCAATCATAGACCATTATTACCTTTAGGTAGAAACTTCTAGCACTAGGAAATGACCAACACAATAATGTAAGTCAAGATTCACAAATAATAACTTATTTTATATGGGGTCGTAAAACATCTAATGAATGAGACATTCTACTGTGGTGGTATATCATTAAACACAACAATACACCGGGATTTACATCGACGATATGATAATAGCATGGTTTTCATTAGAATTACCGTGAAACTGGTCATCTGCTAGTTAAGTACGAAAACTGCTTATTATATCCGATTATCTATTGTACCTTCCCATTAGTTGACAATTTTTTACAACCTTGGCAGTGACTTTCGCGTGGTGAATGACAGAAAAATCATTCTTGAAGTTGATGTGATGAACATGTCGGTATTAAGAATTACGTTCAATATAATAAATTAAACATTTTATTACCGTTTGTTTGACATTCAGTAACGAGAAATAAGTCTCTCACCAGAATAAAGGAAATCTTGTCCCAAAAATGTAATTGGTCAAAAGGGCAATTTCTTTACTTGTATTGGAATAATTCAAAAACAAATCATAAGGTGTATTTTGTCAACGATTTTAACCCATTTATAGAAAAAAAATTAACTAACTACGTTTGGTGACTTATATTTGATCTAGAGAGACTTGTTGAGGAGGTCTTTTGGCCTCTCCAGCCGGAATCCCTCGACCCATTGCTTTGTACCGCAGTTGAAGGGATGAATTCATACGTCCGTCACTCCTGGACACACTGACCCTCAGATTCCTACCCACCTCTCATACCTGTTTCCTTCCCAGAACTTCCTCTTCTTCCTTTCCTAAAAAAAGCCCTCCACACAGCATCCCCTAACATGACATAGGCCCTGAGGGAAATTATTTTCATTAGGGCCTCATGTGTGTAGTTAATGTAAAAATAAAAACCATCACACCGTTTATTATCATCTTTTACTACTATTAGCTTATTATCTTTTTTTTGTTTCGTGTACATTCATATCCACCTTCTTTTTCTTTTTTCCTTTCAAATACTTTGTACATGTATGTTTATATTATACCCTTATGGAATGTGTGGGATTGCACTCTCCTCCCCCACATACTGGAATAAACACTTATTTATTTATTTTATTTTTATTTATTTGTTTACCGGCAGGTGTAGGCAGAGCGGAAATAACTCCTTACCTCATTCACATTTACATCGTCTCATACATACTTTTCTATTATTCTGACTTTTAACATGGCCCGACTCAAGTATCTGATTCATTTCTTCCTCAGGTGTCCCCGAATTCTTCTACCATTAACATTTACGTCATTTATTCTCCTTATTCCTCGTTCATTCGCTCCACGTGCCCAAACCATCTGAGGGTTCCTTTCTTAATCTTACATCAGACTTGCATTAGACTTGCATTCTTTGCGGATCTCTACATTTCTCACACAATCGTTCATTATAATAGTACAATCAGATAAAATCCCGCTACCCTCAGGCCATGCAGGCGTCTTTTTGATGGGCTTCGCCCAAATTAGTAAAGTTCCCTGATAGTAGAGTTTTGCCTCTTTGTATGTACAACAGCAAGTATAAGAACGCGTGAAAAAATTAACATTATTATAGTTTTGAAACTGAAAAATTCCTAGTTTTGTTACATTTTCTCATCAGGGATGCTGTTTGAAACTTCAACGGTTCTTTTTTTTTTAATTAATACCTATCTATTCTATTCTTTAGTCACCAAGTCGAGTAACAAATTAAAGGTTTTTTATTGCACCGCAAATTAATTATCCATTTATACTACAAAATTACTAATTTTAACACATTTAAAATTTGGGAAGAATGTACAAAAAAAAATAATTGTAGAAAGCGATCACATTGTGGTTTGACATATTTAATAAAATAAAACACTTTTTTTGTTTAAAACCACGAGATTTATTAATTTATGAACCGACCGGTTTCGTTTTACTCAAGCATCTTCAGGGTACATATTAATATGCTTAGTGATTATTATAAGTATTTTATTTTATTTAAAAAAAAAGGATTTTTAATTAGTAATTAAATATGATATCTACCGTTTCATGCAAAAGCGCCATTGCTTTTGTCATGTTAGAATAAATATTGTGCTAGAATATCTTTTCTGCCGTGTGGTATCTGGAAAGAGTCATGGCAAAAATTGCGGCTAAGTTTTCGGACTCATACATGCCGTACCATTCATCCTAGAGGAATGGTCTATTAGAGATGAGCTATGTTAAACCTAAGTATTGCAAGATTTGCATAATTTTTATTAAAAAATAACATCGACCGTACCGATCTTTTGTCACTAATTAATTTTAATATACCTTTGAAACGAACACGCCATACAGCGCTATTTCTCACGCTTAATTACAAAATAAATATAGCCTCTAATTCGCCAATTAACCATGCTCTTCATACATTCGATAATATTTGTCTAAACCAGAGGTTCCCAAACTTATTTTTCTCGTAGACCCCTTTCAAAATTTTGGTGATTTCGGTGGACCCCCTGCTGCTACATTTCTTCCATATTCCCAAAAAATGTGAAGATTAGATCTAACGAAGCTACCTACGTCTATGACGTAACAAAAGCTACGTCTGATGATTACGTTCGATGTATAGCAGCTGATAATTTAAAAAATTCAAAATATTTTCTTAAGTAGATGTATAAAATTACCTCAAAGTTTCAATAAATTATACACATTTCTTCCATGCCAAAAAAAATCCGGCATTTCCCACCGTAATAGAATTAAATGTCGAATATGCAAATTTTTCGCAAGTAACAGTCGCTAACTTTCTAAAAATACACTACTCAAAAAAATTAAGGGAGGTTTTAAAAAAGGAAATTATTGCTAAATATTAAGGCTATCTGATTCATAAGCCGGCCTAACTGAAAAAAATTTCAGGCCGGAAACCAAAAAAATAGCAAAAAATTAGGATTGCATGAGAACTGCAGCGCTATCTATTAGGATTGCATGAGAACCGTAGCTCCTAAAAAAATTGTCAAAAATATGAAAATTATAATCTTTAAACTTCAAATTGCTCTCAGTACGACCATTTTTTCACCGAAATACAGCCTGTCAATTTTTGTTTTGCTCCCTTAATTTTTTTGAGTAGTGAATTATCTGCCTAAATTGATATTTAAAGTCAAGCCAACATTTTCATTCTTTACTATCGAAATCAGATAAATTTTCGTGGACCCCCATATACAACTTGTGGACCCCCATTTCTCTATCACGCCAACGTAGACCCCCGTTGAGTGTCCCGTGGACCCCTGGGGGTCCACCTGGACCACTTTGGGAATCACTGGTCTAAACCAACGATACTCAACCTTCGGGCCACATTCGTGTATTTGTAAAGTTACGCGGGCCGCAACACTATACTGGTATGACGAAAAAAAATTTCATCAACCCCATTTGTCTTGAAGCACTCTCTTTTCATCGGACATTTTTCGATTAATAATAGATAATAATAATTGGATAATTTGTAGAACGCCGTTTTTGTGAAAAATCACCTAATTATGCGTTTTTAAATAATATCAAAACAGTACTTTTATACGACAGCAAAAAATGCTAAATTAGTAGGTACCAGACTAACCAGTGACATTAACCAGTTTTTATGTATTATAATTGATGCGGTTGTTTCTAGAAGTGGCACTTTTATTTATAAATTATGTGCGTACTTGTGTGTCAAATATTTGTTTTTTGGGAATAAATATAGCGTGTGAAAATAGCAACACTCTTACACATCTGCCCTGATGATGGACACTGTAACGCTGTCCGAAACGTTGGCTAAAGAGGGAGGTATCGCAACACGTCATAACACCCCAAAAACAAATAACAAAAAAACCTTTTGGCCGTGAAAATCCAAGCAACGTATCTTACTCTTGTACCAGATCATGTGGACCATAATGACAATTCTTTTCGGGAGTCACTATCTGTGCGTCAAAGTCGAAACGAATCTCAAGATATACGAAATTTAAAATGATAGTTTTTTTTAAATCAAGTTCCTGATGGTAAAGTGGTTAGGGCCGCACAAAAGCGCTTGGCGGGCCGCAGGTTGAGTATGGTTGGTCTAAACTCTAGACACCAAATTTAATGGAGCACATTACACGCACACACACTCACAAATACACCCACATGTACACTACGCAAGTCACGAGGTAATTACTAAACATACATAATACATCATTACATATGTAAGACATTATATATGGAAAAATATCCTAGGTTTCCACTACGATATATTTAATATCTGTAAAGTGTTCCATTATTGTCTCTAATGTACTGCTGTTTCTAAAATATACAATGAATAGATAATATCTGGAGGTCTAGCACATTGAAATTGATAACTTTACAATATCGAATCGATAGGCGTAATTACCGATGATTGTATACCCTTTTTCCAAGCACGGTCGCACTGTTGATAGCCAGACTGATATTGATATGATAAAATAAGAAATCAATTGGCGAAACACTGACGAATCTATGGATTTACATTACATAATGTCAAACCGCTATGAAAATATGAAAAATACTAATAAGTGTACCATTTCTAAGTCAAATCCTAACTTTAGTATACATTGGCGCTTCGCATCTTCTTTGTGAGACTAAACGGGAGTTTATTAGTTAATGAGGTATTTAGTCATATTTTAACCACTTTGTTTCTCCAATATGAATTAATTAATTTTATGAATCACGTATACGATTTATTTCAATTCTAAGAGCTTCGTTATTTCACCTCCATTCATTAACAATCAAATTATTTTAGGTAACGTAATTATTCAATTTTTATTTGTTTATTGATTGCTTAACTGACACTCAGAAGGCTGCGGTAAAATTTATCAATCGTCGGTCGGAATATCTCTTAACAATTGTTGAACGCGCTCCCAAATATTGATAACTGATAACTTGATAACTCCCAAATTTGTATACATCCTTAGTACGTAGTCAAGTCGAATATAACTCCTCGATCTGGTCCCCCCATTTTAAAATACATTCAGATTCAATCGAAAAAATTCAACACAAATTCTTAAGACACATTAATTTTAACCTCGGTATTCCCATTGAAAACATAAATTATAAAACATAATTAAATTTACTAACACTGTCAGATCGAAGAATTATATCCTACTTAATATTAATGTTCAAAATTGTAAATGGTAGAATAGACAGTCCTGATCTAACTAAGCTCATTGAATTTCATATTCCCACGAGAACCACTCGTTCTAAAATCCTTTTTAAATGTAACAATAATCGGACTGAGTATACGAAACACTCACTTTTTCCTAGTTTGCATGAAGTTACAACGAGATATGCAGATGTGATAGATCTATTTAACTGCACGGAACATAGGTACAAGAAGGCTATGCTATCATATTTTTTTTAACCACTATTAATTTTATTTGTATTATAGATTTTTGCATGTAAATGTATCTCTGGTGTCACTTCCCAATGTATCGTCACAATTAACTGTTATACATACACTGTTTTACCATTACTAATATTTTGAATATGAATTTGTGACATGTAATTAATGTTTATGGCATACTTATGCCGTTTGTGTTAAATAAATAACTGACCATAGGTGACGGATTTAGTCAATATCGTACTGATATAGCATTTTATCGATCGTCATTGCTAGACCTCCTGGTTTCTAGGCTAAATCTATTATTTGTCTCACGTAAGTTCATATTTATGGTGCAGGAACCTCGAATAAGTTCCACGCGTCTGCATGAAGATAACTTGAGGAATTTTTTCGGGATTTTTTCCAGCAAATTTATATCATTAGTTTTTATCGAAATGAAAATCTAGTCTCCTTCAACGGAAGCAATCTTCCGAACAGGCCTTCCATTGATATGCTTGGTGTAACTCTAAGTGACCAGCTCAGGGTACGGGGCTCCATCGAAGCCAGAAACTGGGCATACTGTTTAGGGCCCGCAGATAGGTACTAATAATACACAACTACCAATAATACAGCCCCAAAATACTTAAAAAACCCTCGACTCTGTTCAGAAACGGGCGGTCCGTTTTTTGGACAGAGAAATAATAAATTCCATGCTATAAAATTATACAATGCTCTACCAGATCAAATCAAAAATATAAAGGAAATGAATATATTTAAAACAAAAGTAAAAACAAAAGTAAAATATGGCTGAGAGATCAAAGTGATAATAAAATTACAAACATCATGAAGACGATATAAAGACAATCCATAACCAAATACAAATATTTTAAAAAACTACAGGCCACCTCAGAACAGGAAATCCTAGTGAGGAGGTCTGTGAAAAAAAAAATGAATCTATACTTATTATATACATCATACATACATGTACAAACCTTGTTATTAAAATTAATAATAAATAAATAAATAAATAAAATAAATAGATTCTCCTAACTTAATAAACCAATTGCAATCTTTAGAGCACAGGCGTCAGGTGAAAATTCTGTCCTTGTTCTGCCGGTATAGCAATGGAAGATGCTCCACGGAACTAGCGTCATTGATCACCGATGTATAGTCGGGAAACATGCCAAACACGCGCCCAACGGTTGACATTTGTCACTTGAGAACGACCCGTTCTTGAGTTCAACAGCTCGTCTGTAGAACGATTTACCGACCTTTGTGTTTCCTCCTCCTACAACATGAGTCTCTTCAAGACCCATTTTAACTCCTTCCTCTCCTCAAAAGGACCCCCACAGAGCCACGAACCCCCACAATGAAGGAAATTATTGTCAATGTAAAAAAAAAGTGCGGGTCCAAACATCAGTAGCCTACTCCAAGATTATACATACTAATAAATGTTATCTTTGTTCCAGCTTAATTGGGTATGCGACAGTGACTGGAAGCCAGCGCTCGGTCAGTCCACCTTCTTCATCGGCTCCGTGCTCGGATCCTTGTCCATGGGTATCTTATCCGACTGGATCGGCAGACTGCCGGTACTCTGCATTGCCAACGCGCTCGCCTTCATGGGCAACATGGCCACCGTGTTCGCCAATTCACTGCCCACCTTTGCCACCTGCAGATTGCTGTCCGGGCTGGCGACGGACACCAATTTTGTGATGATGTATATTATTGGTGAGCATTAGTTTTACAACGTTATATCGTGATCGTTTTCTTCTTCTTATCCGGTTATCTCCTTTCATTTACGAGGTTTGCCAACTGTGCAATCTTCCCCCCCCCCCCCCTCCCCCAGCCTGGAACAATAATACGAGGGCTATCCGTAAAATAAGGTTTCCACGGTACTGCGGTCGCGAGGAACGATTTTACGCACCATCCGGCAACACTGGCGTATAGCCTGGTTCCCCCACGCCAAATGCCCACTACGCTGAACTGGTCTGGCGTGGCAGCCGTTCGCGATGGAACTACCGCTTGCCGCACCCGCCAAGTATGAATTACGCTCTGTAATTCGTTTTTTTTTTCTCAAATACAAAGAACAATACTCTGGTGGACATTCATTCTCAGCTGCATTGAGTGTACGGAAAACAGTGTACGTGTGCGAAAGGTTGGTTTAGAAGGACTCTTCACTCTTCACCAGTCACAATCGAGTCCAAGAATACCTCGCAATCGATGTCGTAGCACTCAAGGAATTCGGGCTCCTTTAACCTGTTGTTGTTTGTGATCTGTGGTGAGCATTTTTGGGACCCACCTTTCGTAAACCTTGCAGTATCCCAAACGTTCTATCAAAATCTTGTCAATAGTGGTCTTATTGATATGAACATATTACAGAGCTCCTAAAAAAGGAATTATATAGCGTTATTCACACCTAGCGGGCGCAGTGAGCGGAAGCTCAATCGCGAACGGCTGCCACGCCGAGTATAAGTGTCATAGAGGGTGCAGTGTGGTGGGCATTTGGCTTGGGGAACCAGGCTATACGGAAGTGTTGCCGGATTGCGCGTGAAATCGCAATTATGTTAGGAACGATGAGAAGTTACCGAAAGTTATCCTATCAATCCTTATCGATCGCACATGCTAGGACCCGTTGGTGAACTGTGCGAAGCCCTATAAATGGTCACCAACACTTAAACTGGGCAAAGCCAAACCAAAAGCCGCCCGCAGGACCTTGCAGCAAAAACCCGCGGAACAGATTTTTAACTGCTAGTTATAATATTATTATCAATGGACTGCATTGTTCCGAGTCTACTTGGAACTCGTGTTTATTGATGATTTTTAAACGTGATTTTTAAAGTAATTTTTAAACGTGATTTTTAAAGTACGACCTCCGTAGTCCAGTGGGTAAGATTCTTGACTCACAATCCGGAGGTCGCGGGTTCGAACCCGGCATGCGCAAATAAATTTTATTTGATTAATTTGTGTTATTTCACAATTAATTCATTTAAAATTATATACAGTATATTTGCGGCATGTTCCAGAGTGGAAGATACTATCAGTATCGCCCTGGTGTAAGACCACCATTCAGAATTGAAACGTTGCTTGAAAATGGCTTTAGCCGTATTTGGTGACCAGATCTGAATAGCCAGGTACTTCCCAACCTTCCTCTTCCCCACCTCCTTCCCCTCCCCACTACATTCAGCCTCACAACATACCCCAATTGGGGATGCCATAGTCTCACTGGCTCCAGACGGGAGCAGTTGAGATTCTTGTGCGGTATTTACTGTAAATAAAAATAAAAAATAAACAAACAAACACACATACATACATACAAACTTTTGCGTTAATAATATTAGTTAAGCGTCTATTGGGCGAGATTACAAGCTACTATCTGGGAAATTCACTATCTGTTAGTAAACTTGCTCAGTGTAATCGTGTTACTTGCTAACTAGCAGATTGTTGACAATCGACGAAAAAACAATCGTCAACTTTACTTGCTACTTGCTTACTCGTGATTGGTTTATGTATGCGTTCAAAATGGCTGCCAACAAACAGCTGATTTTGACTGCCAAACATCTGACAGAATTAGTTCACGCAGGCGTCGTTATCCTCGCTACTGGCACTAGCAGCGACTGCGAGCTCAGTTTTCTTCAAAAATGTTCGCTACTGAGTGAGTGCAGAGTTTTATGTGTCATCATGACAATCTCACTGGCCGATTCACCCGCGTTTAAACTTTGTAGATGGTAGCTTGTAAACTCGCTCAATGTAATTGAGGCTTTAGATAGCCTTGTAGGTGCACGCGGTGGGTGGTTTGGTATATTTATTTGCACGCGCCTGCTAATTTATTGGCAAGTTTCGATAACCATTTTTTAAACAAAATTTCTAAAAAAATCGTCTTGATAAACAACCGACAGTGTTTTTTAATCTTTTTAATCGATACTCAAATAGACACCTAACGAATACAAGTGTTGTACTAGACATTGTACACCCGACAGCTACCAACAGATGTGCAAACATTAGGCTCGTATTAATCAAAAAATATAAAGAAATTAATAAATTTTGTTCGCTATCTTTATCAGATATGCTTCAAAACTGTGATATTATAATATTATAGGAAGAAAACACATGCGGTTGTTCACGTTTAAAATATAAGTAATAAATAATTTTCCTTGCGTTCCTCTCACAAAATAAATAGTTTAAAGTCAACAAAATAAATTACTAACTGTAACCATGTGACTCAACTAACTCGAAATGTCACTAACCCTACCAACATGGAAATAAATAAATCAGAAATAGTTGTTTAAATGAATGTAAGTAAGTCTAAAGTAAAATGAATGTAAGTAAGTTTAAAGTCATGGTATTTGAAAGAGAATATGAAAACAATGTGCAACGTTGTAGTGAATGATGAGTATTTGGAGCAGGTGGATGAGATTGTGTACTTGGGAAGTATGTTTACGAGAGATGGGAAGGCTGACAGAGATATCGAAAGAAGGGTAAATGCAGGCAACTCTATTAATGGAGGGCTGAACGCCGTTTGCGCTAACAAAAAAATGTCCAAAGAAGCGAAGTTAGCCGTCCATAATGGAATGCTGGTACCTACCCTGATGTATGGCAGTGAGGCATGGAACTGGCAGAGGAAGGATGAAAATAGACTGAATGCTGTAGAAATGAGATCCTTGAGGCGTATGTGTGGTAAAACAATGTATGATCATGTGAGAAATGTATGAGTGATGTAAGCATAATGAGTAATTTATTTATTTATTTAGTTATTTATTTATTTATTTATTTACTTACTTACTTACTTACTTATTTATTTATTTATTTATTTATTTATTTATTTATTTATTTATTTATTTATTTATTTATTTATTTATTTATTTATTTATTTATTTATTTATTTATTTATTTATTTATTTATTTATTTATTTATTTATTTATTTATTTATTTATTTATTTATTTATTTATTTATTTATTTATTTATTTATTTATTTATTAATTTATTTATTTATTTATTTATTTATTTATTTATTTATTTATTTATTTATTTATTTATTTATTTATTTATTTATTTATTTATTTATTTATTTATTTATTTATTTATTTATTTATTTATTTATTTATTTATTTATTTATTTATTTATTTATTTATTTATTTATTTATTTATTTATTTATTTATTTATTTATTTATTTATTTATTTATTTATTCTTTATTTATTTATTTATTTATTTATTTAGTTATTATTTATTTATTTATTTATTTATTTATTTATTTATTTATTTATTTATTTATTTATTTATTTATTTATTTATTTATTTATTTATTTATTTATTTATTTATTTATTTATTTATTTATTTATTTATTTATTTATTTATTTATTTATTTATTTATTTATTTATTTATTTATTTATTTATTTATTTATTTATTTATTTATTTATTTATTTATTTATTTATTTATTTATTTATTTATTTATTTATTTATTTATTTATTTATTTATTACAGTTATACACCAAATTACTACGGAGAAGATTACAAAATTTAAGAGAAAAAAAAAGTCCAAGGGGGCAGTTTCACTATGTTGAGACGTATGTCAAAAGATAGTTACCGAGATCTCTATAGGTAACATTGAAGATGTCGATGCTCAATGCAGAATCGTTAAGCAGTTGAATTGCTCTGTTTAATGGCGCATTCTGAAAGATATCACTACGTAGACGTTGTGACTGATTCTAGAAATAAAGTAGGTGTAGGTACGCCTTATCACAACAAAACGTTTTTCCTTTATTTCGACTAGAAACTCTCATAATCGAGAACGAGTGTGTAACAAAGTCAGAACTGTGATTCTGTATCTCTTGTTTATCTTTGGCTATTAGATATCCGAAGGCATCCGTCGTTATCGGCTGTCAAATTTCTGGGATTTTCTATGGCTTGTCAACGCCTATCGTGTGTGAAAAATGGATTAATTACCTACTTAAAAATACGAATTACTATTTATTAGTTTTTATTTCTTTTATATGCTCCCGTTTTTATGTCCGGGTTAAATCTTCCCCACAGGTAAAACTAAACCCTTCCACAAACTTTTACACAAATGATCATCTAGTCAATCCACGCTATGTAAGTGCACTATATAAGTATAAAAAATACAAAAACAATACAAGAAAAACATGTCAATCTACCAGAGACCAAATGGGAAAATAATTCACCGACTCCAGATATTTTCATATCAGAGGCAGTGGCGGCCGCTGCCCTGAAAACGTGGTGGTTCACTGATAATCCGTAACTATGAGATAACGATTACTAAGCAACATTAGGTAAAAATGATCCCACTAATCTTATTTGGAGCGAAGATCTATTTTAAGCTGTTTTCGAAGTGCGAAAACTTGTACATATCGCTTTTTAATTAAAATTTTTATTTTTCGGTACTAAGAAAATAAAAACACAATACTATTTTTTCGTGAGTAAATCTTAAATTTCAACCCAAAAAACTCTTTTTTTTACAATGTTTACAATATAGTGTAAGAAGAATATACGACGCAAATGTGAATGGTAGAAGAAGTCGGGGACGCCCGAGGAAGACATGGCACGAGCAAGTGAATCAGATACTTGAGTCGGGCCATGTCGAAAGTCGGAATAATAGAAGAGAATATATGAGACGATGTATGAATGTGAGTGAGGCAAAGAGTGTGTGCCAAGACCGAGTTATTTGGCGGTCCGTCCTCTCTGCCTACCCCTGTGGGGAAACGGCGTGATGGTTGGTTAGTTAGTTTTATATTTCATTTTAAACAGGATACAAACAGTATTTATAAACAATGTATAAACAACAGGAGGGCAAAATTGTCAAAGTTACCTATGAAAAAATTGTATTCCTTAATGATCTGCGTTTTATAATATAAAACACCAATCAATAAAAAAGCAAATATATGTAAAATTTAGGTATTTGCTGTACCTTTTGATTAAAAAAAGAATTATTCAGTTTGGTTAAGTATTTTGGCCTTAAATCAGAATAAAAGTTTGTATGATAAAGGCCGCTGGGTGGCACACCAAAATATCTTAATTTTTCATACATATGGCCGGTGTTGCGTGCTGGCGATGTTTGGGATATTCGATACAAAAACATAATTCGTTCCGCTTGCGGACAGGGTAAATTCGCGCGAAACTTTGAGAATTTGCTCTCCCTGATTTATTTATTTATTTATTCTTAGTACATTTACATTACAAAGGTATAATATATTGTCCTCCACACTAGGAGTTCACCTGTGTTGTGGAGGACATTTTTCAGATTAAATTATAAATTGTGAAGAGTAAAACAAAAGAGTGTTAATAGCTAATATAAAAAAGAGAAACAATAAAAATCAAAATATAAAATCGACTTCAATTCGACACAAATTATAAATTAAAAGTTAGAAAGATTGTAGCCAGTTTCTTATGTTTTTTTTGTATTCAATAATATTAGTTGTTTTATATTGTGTAGGAAGAGAATTGTATAGTTTTATAGCCTGGTATCTGTAGTGTTTTTGTCCAAAGGATGTGTTTGTTTTTGGTATTTGTAGTTGGAGAGCATGTCTTGTTCTAGTATTGCGAGAGTTTTGTGAAATGTTAAATGTGGATAAGTTCTTGTAAAGGAAAGTTAGTATTTGTTTTGAATGTAATTTTTGTATTTTCATCACTGGGAATTTTTCGAATATGATTGATGTGGGTGTTAGTATTGGTAACTTAAGTATTACTTTTATTAGGGTTTTCTGAGCTTTAAACAGTGTATTAATGTATTTTTTACTAGCACAGCCCCAGGCAATAATGCCGTATTCCATTATGGATTGTGCAAGTGCGAGGTATATATTTTTTATATCACATATGTTTAAAATATTTCTCAAGTTTTTAAAAAAGTAAATCAACTTGTTTAGTTTTCCTATTACCGAATCTATATGTTTATCCCATTTTATATAACGGTCGAAGTATATACCAAGATATTTAATATTTTCCGTTTGTATAATTGGGGGACAGTCGCATGGAGTTTGTGTTGATATATCAATGGTTGATTGACAGGAATGTATTTTAAGGTGGATGTTATTGGAGGGTTGGCCTCTCGAATTTATGCTGAAAGTTATGAATTTTGTTTTATCTATATTTAAAGTTAATAAGTTAGAGTCGAACCATTTTTTAGTAATATTTAAACCAAGTTCTGCTTTTGGGGTTAATGTTTTCCAGTCTTTGGCCTTAAAGAGTAACACAGTGTCATCAGCAAAACTTATAATTTCTCCGTCTATTTGGAGGTGACACAGGTCATTAATATATATAAGGAATAGGATTCGACCAAGTACGCTGCCTTGGGGTACTCCGTAGGATACTTGTTCCTTGTCACTACATGTGTTTTCTATATAGGTATACTGTGTGCGATTTCCCATATAGTTTTCAATTAATTTGAGTTCTATTGGTGTGATTCCGATGTTTTTTAGTTTATCAAATAGGTTTTGATGATGAATTGTGTCAAACGCTTTTGATTCATATTATATTATGCATTATATTGGTAGGTGATATTTTTAATGAAATTCATAAATTTTATATTTTTCGGTAAGATATTATAAACTAATTTTAGACGATATAATTTACCAGTGCTGCACACAAATACACCGTTCAACCAGCCGCCCTTGATCAGAGGGTTCAGCTCGGTAGAACTCATGAATGGACCGATAAATCCTACTGATCCCTCAACATAAATACTTAAAAAATCGTTCGCAATCCTACATTTATTTAAAATGACTGATTTTTATATATGAATTCTTTGACAAATCTAATAATCTACATATATGCTTCAGATTTTATGTCCGGGTTAAATCGTTCCCACAGGAAAAACTTAACCCTTTCACACACTTTTCCACAAATGATCAGCTAGTCACGTTATGCATTATTTTGTATTTATTTTGCTCATCACTATATAAGCATAGCGTGAATTGACTAGATGATCATTTGTGGAAAAGTATGAAAAAATGTGAAAGGGTTTAGTTTTTCATGTGGGGAAGATTTAACCCGACATAAAATCTGAAGTATAAAATAAATTAAAATTAAAATTAAGTTCTACAAATTAAACTTGATAACAATAAATATTTATTAGTTATTACAACTGCTTGTTTGTTCTACTTCTGTTTGTTTTATTATTTTGATGTTTGTACGCGATGACATTCGATTCGCAAATTTTCCCTGACTGACATTGACATCTCTTCACTACTTTTAATAATTGGTTATCACTATTTATCTCGTTATCGCGATACGGAATACTTCGTTTAAGAAAGCTGTCAACATGTGTCTTATTACGGCCAACTTAATACGCGTTACGCTGTCGCAAAAGAAACAGAATCGCCATTCAGGAAACAAATAATTTCCGATCTCTTATACTCTCAAAATCTGTCTGTTGGATAAACCTAACTACTAGCTAAACTGGAGAGGCGAACCTTTATACTAGCGACATCTCTTGGATGACTCTATAAACTTTATGAACTACTATCACTACTGCCATCTATGCTGCGTAGCTCGAACTACCGCAGTGGTCAAAGACAATTCTAATCCCGCCCTTCCTTCCAGTGATGGAGTACGTCCGCCCCAGCATGAGGACCTTCGGGCTGAACCTCTGCATCGGTGTCTTCTACTGCCTGGGCTGTGTGGCGGTGCCGCTCATAGCCATCTCGCTGGTCTACTGGAGACACTTCCTTCTGGCCACCACACTTCCTCTGGCGCTCATCGTGCTGTACTACTTTGTGGTAAGTGCTTCTCAAAAAATAAGTTTTTTTTCATTTCGAGTACTTTTGTTCATTTGGAATTTTTATCCTATAGTTTTTAAGTATCATAAATCGTGGAATTTTTATGTAGATACTTAAAATTGTATATTTATATCCTGTTTTGCATTTCGTTTGTCTATGGAATTTGTTTGTACCTTCCCTTACCGGTTCAAGTAAAGATTCTTTCTTCAAATGTGAAATCGTCGAGTTTATTTGAACGCATTACTTACTGTATTACATGCTATATTACATATTGTATTATGAACTTAGTCCAGTAAAGGAAGGAGTTGTAGAGTGCGTGAGCAGGAACCTAAGCGATTTTTTCAGGACTTGTTTAGGGTGCTTAGGGTGTGAACATACTAAAAGTCCTGACGTCTAGGTGGTGAGCTAGGGGGGGAGGGGGGGGGGGGGAAGGTCCCGATTTTCGGGTTTCCGTTTATATCTCAAAAACGGTGCGTCGCAGAGGAAAACTTTTTTAGAATAAGTAAAAGCTCATAAAATTATCTACAACTTTCATTCTATACGTAATTTTGGAAATCCCAACTGTTTTTGAGTTATACGCTCCACAAATGTCAATATTTTCGAAAAAAATCATTTTACCTAACATTTTTCATCAAACATTCCTTCATATCGTCTAAAATATCCATCCAAGAAAGAAATTCATTTAAAAGAAATTGTAAATAATTTAATTACCTTTTAGAATATATATACATAGCTAAATAAACCTCCAACCAGTAAATATTTACAGCAATTTTAAGTTTTTTCGTAAAATGCCATTTTCAGAAAAAGCTGTTTTTTCTTACCAAATTATTAAGACGGGTTTTTTCTTAATGGGAAATTCCTTATTAATTTTTGCACGCAAGATAGCAGGTAAGTTGTTCTCGAACAGATGATTAGTGGAATTCATTTTATAATCATTATTATTGTGATGGGTGATTAGGTTAGTCGTCGGAGATGCTACAATAACGTGCTACGATGCTGTTCGAGTTGGTAAAAAAGGCAATGAATGCGATAGTGGGCTTGACATTCTCAGACATCAAGTTGTCCCGCAAACTTCGGGTATTCCCAATGTCTTCTGTCAGCTCGTCGATAAAAATTCACGATGAAAAGGTTGCAGTTGACGCAACATTGCTGTTTCAGCGGATGTGTATAAGCAAACGATCAGATGAGGATTTGATGAAATTCTTTGAGTATGAGTTGGCCCCATTTCCCTTGGCACTGTTCTCAATAACATCATGTTACACTCTCAACTTTATATGGATTCACGTTATCATATCCTTTTTGGACGTGAGGGTCCTGGCAAGCGTTGTTCATCAATGGCATCGTCATTCTCAGTGGTGGATGGTTCTTGCTGAAAGGGCTCTACGTCGTTTTCATCGTCGTCCTCGGCAACAGGCACGCTATTGAAGCATCTCCCTTGGCAGTGAAGGCACGCTGCAGAACAGGTCAGCATTGCTTTTCGGCATCCACATTTGCCAATTGCACAATCCTTGATGCAGCGGCAAAATATCATTTTCAGAAGGACCTCCGGTGCTGGAGGATCTTCTGTTGTAATTGGCACCAGGGTGTCTCCTTCGTGTTTCCACCCCCATTCTTCAGGGGGCAGCTCAATTCCGAGCCACTGCTGAACTTGGTGGTATGTCCGCCGGGAATGCTGTTTAGCTGCACTCTCTGTTGGAGGGAGGGAGCTGATATCAGGCTTCATATTTGCCACGGACCTTGTGAATGACTGGAAACGGTACTGGTTAAGGGAGGCCTGTCTTTTTGGCGCCGCATACCATTTCAGGAAGCATTTATTTCCAGCTTCTTCAACCTCGTCGTGAGTGGAGGAGGGGTTGTAAAAGATCATTGTCGTTTGCTTGATCATTTTTGACTCCAAATACAATTTTGAAAAACCCACATTGCTTCTCCTGAAAGTTGCAGACGTTTTATAGCATCAGGTAAATGAATGTAAAATATGATGTGTTCAAATCCACGATGCTGCATCTCTTGGGTGGACAGTGCCATTGTTTTGGTTTTTCCTTGTCCGGGTTTCAGCAGCAGAATATCTTAGGTGGGAGGAGTGGAAGCAATCAAAAGGACAGTGAGGTCCACATTCTCACCAAAGACAGCCACAGAGTTGTGAAAGGATAATTTCACAGCAATCTTCACGATAAGGTCGTCAGCATCATCGGTGGCCTGAAGAGTCTGTATCCCATTCTCCCGAAACTTTGTCTGTAGTAAGGAGATGAAGTTACTTTTGTTGGTAGGATTGGATAAAAAATCTTCCTGTTTAACGGGTATTGATTTGTTCCATGTCAAATTGATGTCGGTTGACCTTCTCAGTCTGTATCATCGCATCTGTTCTTATGATTTCGTACTATTGGATGGGTTTGCGTACCCATCAAATACGACAGTGCGAGTCATTCCAGGATAGTGGTGATAGACATAGGTGATATAACGATCACAAATTGCGGCAACGGAGGCATCTTTTTGTCAAATTACTCTGTGTAGTAGAAATCTTCCGTCCACAACTATGTTCATCTGAGACAGTAGAACAGTTTTTTTGGAAGGCTCGAATAAGCTATACAGAACAGATTTAGTTGTCTTTCGCATCCCACTTTCATTCAACTGCAACCTTTTCATCGTGAATTTTTATCGACGAGCTGACAGAAGACATTGGGAATGCCCGAAGTTTGCGGGACAACTTGATGTCTGAGAATGTCAAGCCCACTATCGCATTCATTGCCTTTTTTACCAACTCGAACAGCATCGTAGCACGTTATTGTAGCATCTCCGACGACTATCCTAATCACCCATCACAATAATAATGATTATAAAATGAATTCTACTAATCATCTGTTCGAGAACAACTTACCTGCTATTTTGCGTGCAAAAATTAATAAGGAATTTCCCGTGAAGAAAAAACCTGTCTTAATAATTTGGTAAGAAAAAACAGCGTTCTTCTGAAAATGACATTTTACGAAAAAACTTAAAATTGCTGTAAATATTTACTGGTTGGAGGTTTATTTACATATGTATATATATTCTAAAAGGTAATTAAATTATTTACAACTTCTTTCAAATGAATTTCTTTCTTGGATGAATATTTTAGACGATATGAAGGAATGTTTGATGAAAAATGTGAGGTAAAATGATTTTTTTCGAAAATATTGACATTTGTGGAGCGTATAACTCAAAAACGGTTGGGATTTCCAAAATTACGTATAGAATAAAAGTTGTAGATAATTTTATGAGCTTTTACTTATTCTAAAAAAGTTTTCCTCTGCGACGCACCGTTTTTGAGATATAAACGGAAACCCGAAAATCGGGACCTTCTCCCCCCCCTCCCCCCCCTAGCTCACCACCTAGACGTCAGGACTTTTAGTATGTTCACATCCTAAGCACCCTAAACAAGTCCTGAAAGAATCGCCTAGGTTCCTGCTCACGCACTCTACACCTCCTTTTGGCCCATTCGTTTACTGGACTAACTGTATTACATGGAGTATTAAACTCTGAATTACGTACTGAATTCCATACTATATTACGCATTGTACATATTACTTACTGTAGCGCATACTGTGTTATAAACGGCATTACATGACGTATTACATACTGTATCAAATGCTATATTACATATTGTATTACAAACTTTATTACATACCTTATTAAACACTGAATTACTTACTGCAAGCATACTGTATTACACATTGTACCTATTACGTACTGTAGTGCATACTATATGTATTACATAATGTATTAAGGGTCATACATTAATTACTTGAGCAGTTTTTCTTCCAATCTAAACCCTCCCCCCTAATACATACTTTATTGCTTAGGTACTGTCTTACGTACCATATTACAAGCCGTATTATATACTATATTAGGTACTATATCTTTTACATTATTTATTTTGGACGCATACTGTGCTGTAACAAATACTTTTATGTGAATACCGCTTGTGAATACAACTGCTCCCGGCTGAAGCCAGTGAGACTATGGCACCCCAAATTGGGGTTTGTTGTTAGGCTGAAGATAATGGGGAGGGGAAGGATATGGGAAAAAGGAAGGAGGGGAAACATCTGGCTATTTAGATCTAGTCAACAAACACGGCTAAATCCATTTAAAGCAACGTTTTAATTCTGGATAGTCTTACACCAGGGAGTAATCGCTATTGGATTAAATTGCTAAATAACAAAATTTACTTGCCCACGGAATTGAACCCGTGGCTTTTGGATTATTAGACGGTAGCGCCTGGTGGACGATATTGCCCATGTTGGGAATCACTAACTTAAAGTTATACAGAAAATAATATTTTTATATGACACTCGCTGAGGTCCCCGGCGATGACAGGGCTTTACACAGAGTTTTGGAAATCAATTATAGACAGTGACCTTCCTCTTGTTTTGAAGGTCACATGTGCAAAATGTCATCAACCTCGCCATAAAACTGTAGATTTGCATACAAATCAAATCCACAACGCCCGCTTGCCAGCCCGCTCGTCCACCACGTACAAATATTCTCCTTTATATATTATATATTTCAACGAATTTACACAATTTATATACCTAAAAACCTTCCTCGTGAATCACTCTATCTATTGCTGAAAACCTCATGAAAATTCGTTCAATAGTTTTTGAGTTTATCGCGAACAGACAGACAGACAGACAGACGAGGCGGAGGACTTTAATTTATAATATATATAGAGAAGATTGGGTATATACTTCCAGCATCCATTATATAAAAAGTCACCGACCGCTACTACTGTCTACAAAGCTTATTTCATAATATAAACGTGTGACAAATCAATTTAACGGATGTACCTGACATTTATAAATTTTCGCAAATTATTTTTGCCAATTTTTTTTTATTATAATGTTAAACATTTCCGCTAAGTATTTGTCATGTGGGAATTAAATTGACAACTGCCGAAATTGCTCCGTTTAAGGTCAGCATATGGCAGTAATTTACGTGATATTGACATTGACATCTTAACTAAGGTGTTATTATGATGGTGGTACTTGTTATATAAGCGTAATATTTTTTTAAATTCCCGACAAATGTAATTTTGTTGTATTTATCCACCCAAATAAATTGCTGTTCATTACTGATTATATAAGATAATATATAATTTAAATCGTAATTTAAATCACATCAAAAACGGTCACAAATTACCATATTATTGAGTACTAATGCAGCCCATGAAAAATCGCGGGTTTTTATACCTACCTAACTACCAACATTGAAAAATATATTTTAAATAATTATCTGTTGATAAATTATAGGTGTAGGTGGTTCATTGCTCGCCTGATTCAATTAAACGGTTCCAATTTTGAAAATGAAAATGACACTTAAATTGAAACCAAATCCGAATCTGGAGTTCATTGAAGCGAAATTACTGACACCCAAGCGGAATTAGTATTTTTTATTCTGAATTTTTCTTTGCAGATTCAGAAACAAAGTAGTTAAAGAAACAAGCCAGATAATCTTTTTTAATAATAATAATAATAAAACGTTTATTTGTTATAGAGAATACATCAATACAAAGAAGCTTTGACTGTCCAACTAGGAAGGTCTCCCGTTCTAGGACAGTCAAATGACAAACATTTTGATAGGCGTAAATTTATTTAGAAATTACCAATTTAATGTATATGTTACCGTAAAAGCCCGAATATTGGTAAATCCTAAGATTTTCCGGTAAATCCTAAGATTTACCAACTCTTAATGGTAAAAGTCCGAACTGTTCTATAATCATCGTTCACCAGCCTAACCTAACCTAACATGCACTAAATTCTAATGGTAAAAGCCCGAAAAAATCGTTTCTTATTTAAATATTATAAACGATTTTTTCGGGCTTTTACCATTAGAATTTAGTACATATTAGGTTAGGTTAGGTGAGGTTAGGTTAGGTTAGGTTAGGTTAGGTTGGTGAACGATGGTTATAGAACGGTTCGGACTTTTACCATTAAGAGTTGGTAAATCTTAGGATTTACCGTATTTCGGGCTTTTACAGTAACATATACAAAAATGAGTGTTTCTTTGTTTTATTATGCGTTCCTAAACTGTTCATCCGATTGCCATGAAACTTTAAGGATTTGATGTTCGTTATGAAACTATTTCCTATAGGTACCTACTATTTATCCAATTGCGATGACACTTTGGAGTTGTTGTGCGCACGTTCGCAAAAGTTTCTCTACATATTGATTAGCTCTGGCATTATTTTTTTTTTTAAATTTAAATATAACATACAACGAAGTTGCATTCCCATGAGTTATCAAAACTTATTAAGGGATCGCCAATTGGCGAAAAGTTGAACCCAACCTAACCCAATATGCAGACACAATATGTGAAGAAAAATTTTACAAAACATTTCAACAAAATTTTTCAACAAAACATTTCAAACAGAAGCAACATACAGACACAACATATGAAGAATCACTTTACAAATATTTCACAGAAACATGTCTTATCAGATTTTATGAATTATTATAACCACTCATTTGATTTATGTACTGTTGGTTTCAAAAAATTTAAATAAAGTATCCTCCATGATGGACCTTAGAAATGCATAGAAAAACAAAATCAGGACAATACAATCAAAGGTACGGGCTCAAAAACATACAGACCTAATACAAGATGTTTACATACAAAATACATGACAAAATTTAAAAAAAGATATAAACTGCGCCCATCATATCTGGATGTACAAAGTTTGGTATTTGGAGATAATCAGGACAGCTATCAGAACAGAGTTTGTACCTACTTATGACTATTATTATGATATTTGTTTAAACATTTTACAATAGGTGACGTGCGAGTAGTTTCAAAAATGTGTGTATTTCATAGCAGAATAGCTATTAAAAGATCAGAAAAATTCACGACAAAAAAAATTATGAAGAAAATTCTTTTCCTCATACATTTTGTATGGAACGAATTCACGCGCATAACTTCCGAACGACTGCACCAAATTAGCTCTGGCATTATGAAATTTGTGTTAAAAAATTGCAATAGGTGGCACGTGAGCTGTTTGAAAACTGAATGTACCGGGACTGAATGTATGCATTGCAAGAGGGGGGAGGGGAACTCGGGTAGGGCGTTCGCCGGAGGGGGGTGGGGGGGGGGGGGAAACCAGAGAGGGGGACCTGGGAGGGGGGAGGGAAACTCAAGAGAGGAGTTCGCGGAACGGGGGCAGGAAGGGAGTGGAGTAGGGAGAGGGAATGTGGAGGAGGGGGAGTGGGAACACGAGAGGGGAAGGAGACGCGGGAGAGGAAGGGGAGGCGGAAGGGGAATGGGACGATTGGGAAAGGACACGCGGGGAGAAACAATTTTTTTATTAAATGGCATAGCAAAGAATGCCCGGTTTCGGCTATTTATGCATAATTTCGAGTACTGAAAAGTAATGGCTGACTTTATGAAATCGAAAATTAGCTTTTTGAGGGATGAGAGGACGGGAAACTCCCCCTAACACTCACGATTTAAGGTCATGAATGAAATATCCATGTATTTTTATATATTATTATTTATGTTATTTAAAACGAGTAGTTATCTCCACCCTTTTTGTGTAATAATATAGAATCAATAATAAAGATTAATAAGAAATGCGAATCATCTTGCAATCATTCGTAAAGATAGCAGCCAATAAAAATATGCGTTAAGAAAACGAAGATAATGTTGGTAGTTCTTAGTCGAAGTTAAAATTGACCGAAGGGGATAGGGTCGAATGAGCTCAGTAATTATAGCAGAGCCCCGGCTCTGTGCCAAATCCAAAGTGTTAGATTTTTTCATTTCCTTTCGGGAAATAATTATTATAATTTTAAATTATATAAACGAGTAAAGATTGATGTGACAGTTTTCTTTCAAATTCATGTAAAAGGACTCTGGTATTTTAATTTTGTAATTTTTTAATTTCTCTACATTTTGATTAAAAATGTTTTTGTTAAACTTTTTTACAATTTTAAAGCTTGAAAAATGGCAATTTTTAAATACTAAAGTATATTTAAAATACAAAAATCCAAAAGGTAATAAATATTATCTAGTTTCCATAATGGTATTTGTTTTTACGACACTTTAAAAAATAAGAAATACCTACATATATATATATATATATAGGACATTCATAATACGTTGGAAATTCGGCGATGAATTATTTTTATTCGGTGTATATATTACTGTAAAGTGAATCTCAAGATTTTCCAGTAAATCCTAAGATTTACTAGTAAAACTTAGGATTTACTAGTAAAAACCTAAGGGTTACCAATTTACGGGCTTTTACCGTAACATATACAACAGATAAAAAAAACCGCCTTTGGCTATATAAGCAATGTATATATCTTTCCATGAACTATTTTTATCATTTTTAATTAGTAATGTTTTCACATTCACGGCCGTTTACCAATTGAATAAAATTTTCACGACGTTTTTAGTAATGCTGTACAAGTTCAATATCATTATTTGGGTGGTACCTACCTTCGATAGAATTAAAGACAGTGTTAATCATTTTAAGATCCGACTAGCGCCATCTGTGTTTTTACGCCAATAATATAAATACCTTACATACAATACTATTACATCCAATCAATTATTTTTTAACTTAAACGTCGTTGATTTACCAATATTAACATGTTATCTCTGTCTCACCGGCAATACCTACAAACTCTCCTAAATGAAAACAGGTACAAGTATGTCTTACCACACTACAAGAGTAATTGACTTGTTACAGACAGTTGACCGGCGTTAAAAATAAACTAGAACGGAATATCATTATTGTTTCGTTCTGCTTTAATAATATGCCAAAGTAGTCATAGAGCTCATCCGTTTTAAAAACAAAACCGTAAATTTAAAATGTGCAAAGCATGCACTTATTTTAATAACAAGTCATTTAACTTTTTAGCAATATATTTTTAAGAAAACATTTTTTTTAATAATTCTAGAGAATTCTGTATCTGTGCAGTACAAAACCTACAAATTCAAAGAAATTCAAGGAAAAAAAACCCTAGGGCCTATGTCATCTTTGGGGTTGCTTTGGGGTCTTTTTAGGAACAGGAAGGAGAGGAAGTTCTGAGAAGGAAAAATGTATGAGGGGTGGGTAGAGGAATCTGGGGTCAAAGTGTCTGGGAGTGACATACGAGTCCATCCCTTCCACTCTGCGGTGCAAGGCGATGGGTCGAGAAAGTCCTGCTGGAGAGGTCTAGGTTAGGTCTCAAGGTCTCCCTCAACCAATCTCTCCTAATCTGGCCGACAAGACCTAGACAATCCTCACCCTATGAACCCGGGCACCTCTGCTAAGTCAACAAACGTAGCGAACCTTGGAGTAACCTAAGGATGGGATGTTGGTTATTCAATAAATTATAAACGCCTCCCAAATTGAAATGTGATGTAGATTTACCGTTTTCCCGCTTGTACTACGAGTTTTCAGGACGTCTAGTAAAGAAACTAATTTTTTAACGGTTTATTCTTCTAGGAGCTAAATAAAGAAAATAACCTTTAAACATCGATCAATTATTATCTATGTATAAATAAAATGACGATCAAACAGTAAGATGAACTTTGACGAATTTTACAACATTTACGTCGGACCGGACCCGCCGTCAAATTTGGACAATCAAATGATCGATAACCATATTAAATTAGGCTATTTTTTGCAATGAACCCTCTAAACTTTTATTACTGTATAACATTTGGTTGCAGCCCAATTTATTACATTATGATAACGAAATCTACGATTACAAAATATATGTCTCGCCAAAATATGGTACAGTTTTAGATAGGTAAGTCTAGATAGGTAGTGTCTCTTTCACTGAGACTTAAATTTCAAACAGATATAATTTAAGATATATAAAGCATTTAATAAAGGTTACAAAATATTTTTTAATGTACACCCTAGGTACAATATCAAAAATACTAACTCACATTTGTTTTGAATTTAACAAGCGGAATGCCAGGAGTAAAAAGATATTTTTTATTTATTTTATTTTATTTTTTATTATTATTGTACAACAGAATAATTCCAATTACAGTACAATTTAGTTACCCTATCAGCATTTAGGCAAGTGACTCTTCAATAATGTTTTTAAGAGCGTTTAACCAGCCAGCGGACGAAATCCACATTTCGTCGAAAGTTGTTCTTCCGATCGTGCAGGGCGGTTACAATGAGAAAGATTAATTATTCTCCGTACCAACTTTTTAAAATTATAACTCAATATCGAATTTATTTTAATCCAAATTAGCTTTAATTTATACCTTCATCCAAAAATGCTGAAAAGCGTGATGATAAAACTATTAAAATAGTGTACTTTTTGTAGTTATTTTTTGATTATAAGTATTTATCATTTTTCAATAATGTCTAAATTTAATAAGAATGTTAAAAAAATCTGAAATATATTTGTTTTGTAAGTGCGCAAATAAATACACAAATGGACCAATTTTCGTCAAGAAATACATGTACGTACATATTTTTTAATGATTTTATTGAAACTAAAATTAAAATTCTAATACATAACTCTGCTAGATAATGTATTGATTTATTTTACTGCATGATTACATTATTTGAAATGGGTGTGGTATAATACAAAAACTTTTTTGAAAATTTAACAAATCTGTCAACGACCTATGGAATAACCTTATTATACTAAAAATTTAAAAAAATTCTAAAAATTTATTACATAACTTCACTAGATAAAAGAACAATCTTTCGAAATCCATTTATAATTTTTTGTGGAAAAGAGTCAATACGTCTAAAAACTTTTTTGAAAATGACGTATTTCCGGCTTTCTCTGGTAATGCCCTCTTAAGGCATATAAAGAACAGTCACTTACATCCAAATGGTTTGCAATTTTATTTAACAGCACCACTCCCCTCGTCATGCTATACTTTGCCAAGACGTCTGTTCTGCCGTTCGGTACTTAAATAAGTTATGATGTCGACTTCGGCTGTAGTGGTCTGGTACATATAAATCATAGCATCCCAAGAGAAATGGGCTATTGATGAAATTGTTCCAAATTTTGAAAGACAGAATAGCAAGACTTGCTTTCCTTCTAGTTTCTAGGCTCACAGAATCAGTTTCCTCAAGTAAGTCAATATGGTGCATGAACCTTGGATAGGTTCCATGCTTCCGCATATAAACATACCTGAGGAATTTCTTCTGGATTTGCTCTAACATATCAATATACTTCTGGTGGTACGGTGTCCAAACATCGCTCGCGTACTCCAGTTTGCTTCTCAGTATGCCATCGAATAACGCTAGCATAGCTTCTTGGTTATCAAATTGCTTACAAGTCCTGATGATAAATCCAAGACGTTTGTAGCAAGACTGAGTGGCTGCGATATATGGCAAGAGAATGTCAGTTCGGGATCAAAGACGACACCGAGATGTTTCACGGATTTTACACGTGATAACGTTTCGCCTTTTATTTTATAATCGTAAATTATAATGTTTTTACAACGAGTGAAGGACATTGTGACACATTTCTTTGTGTTAAAATCTAATTTGTTTGCCAACGACCATTCAGATAGTGCATCCAGATCAGTTTGCATTTTAAAGCAATCTTGTTACAAAATAATTAATAATTAATTTTTAATCTTGACACTCGCTTCGTGATAACTTACTTGGTTTTCGAAAAATGATGTTTTTGTAAATTGTACCGTCTTACCAGAAAAGGCATTTAAATATTTGTTTAAATGCTGTATTTCTAACCGAGGTAGTTTCTTCAGGATAATAATAAGAATAATAGCCTTTATTCAGACCGTAAATTACATTACATTATTTATAATATTTATAACACTTATCATGAATCGACTCCCCATCTGTATGTGACTAGTTGACAAAGGCGTCCTCCAACTGTCGCCATTTCTCTCTATCATTAGCTACTCTTGTCCATGTACCACCTGCTATGGCTTTGATGTCGTCAACCCACCGTCTAAATGGTCTACCTCGTTTTCTCATATTGTCACTTGTGAACCAATTCATGACTAATTTTGAACATTTTTCACTTCCTCTGATTGTGTGGCCTGACCACTTCCACTTTAGCTTTTTTATTGTTTATATGACATTTTTTGTTCTTGTTTGTTTTTCAATGGTTTCAATTTTTATTCTATCGGACAGTATGTTCCCTATAATACTTCTTTTCGAGGAGTTTTGACAAGTTTCTAGATTCTTATTGTGAATTTTTGCGAGTGCCCAAGTTTGGCAACCATAAGTAAGTACAGGAAGTATGCAGGTATCAAAAAGTTTCCGTTTGATAGTTATCCTGGTTTCACTGTTTTTCATTATTTCTTTCAAACCCCAATATTGTTTCCAAGCATTTCCAATACGTCTGTCTATTTCTTTTGTGGTTAAATCATAGCTATTCATAATTGGAAAACTGTTTTTTTTCCTCTAACTCGTAAACGAAGACATACGAAAATATTATTTAGTTTTTATTTTAATATTTCCCAGCTGAATAAGCGTTCTACGCAATAAAAATAAAAACAATTGAGGATTTTCTTTATATAAAATCAGCACTTCGACTTTTAAAAATCTAATTTGACATTTAACATGGAATTTACAGATACAATAAACATATTTGCGAGTGACGAAACGACAAGCTGGAATAATATAAATATATTATCATTTTTTTATTTTTGTGGTGTTATGCGCGTTGAGCTACCTTCTTAATTACATAGCGTTACAGTGTCCATCATCAGGACTAAAGCCGTTGTCGTTGTCTAAAGAAGGACGTAGCGCAACACGACATAACACCCCAAATATAAATAAGATTATGGGCCGTGAAAATCTAAAATCATGACAACATATCTACATGCTATGAGCATTTTCTAAAGTTCATAATACCAAAATGTCGAGGCCAGAGTGGTGAGCTACTAGCAAATCCATGGTTGCTTTCTTGGCATACAAAGGGTTAAGGGTCTTTTTTAAAACTGGAACTGATTGTGTCAAGAATTCGGACAAGCGATTAAGTATCTAAGTACCTACCTAACAATACTCAATGACATTATAAAAACACTTCTTCTAAGCGTTATAATATTATAACTGAAAATTATTTTAATTGTCTTTGTCAAAATTCGTACTGGTGTGTCAAGAATTCAAACTATTCTGTGATTTTTCAAGAGTCTGTGCTATCATATATACCTATATAATACTGTTGTTTAAATTAACCCCTCAAGCCTCAACAATATTTTGTCAGAGGGAGAAAATAATTCCATTTTGCATTGAAATCCAAATAAATGGATTATTTTTTAATGTATTCGAAAGACACACATAATTTTTAAATATAAAAATTTGGCATGCAAACATGATTATTTTTTAAATGGCTCACCTATGGCTCTGCCATAGGTCACCCCAAGTGGTTCGCTGCGTTTGGTGATTTAGCAGGGGTGCCCGGGTTCATGGGGTGAGGTTTATCTAGATCTTGGAGGTGGATGACCAAGATACACTGAACCCCAGATTCCTACCCACCCCTTAAACCCTTTTCCTTCCCGGAACTCTCCTCTCCTTCCTTTCCTTAAAAAAAACCCTCCACACAGCATCCCCAAAGATGACATAGGCCCTGAGGGAGGTTGTTTTCCTTAGGGCCTCCTGTGTGGAGCTCGTGTAAAAAAAACCTAAGTTTTTTTCTAACTAAACTGACTGATAACGAAAAAAATAAAACACTTATATTTTTTAATAGGCAAATGTAATTAAACGGTATCGTCAACTCACTTTTTTTATCGTTTCACGTAAAAATAATTAATAAAAAATTCCCAAAGTTCAATAATTTTTTTTCGAATTACGACGGGAAACTTTGGATTCATAAAGTTGTACATTTTAATTAATTTGTGGTTAATTTTTAGGTTTAAATATAAAGCGTGGTGTTTGTTCTTTCTAACACCGTTTGTATCATATTTCTATCAATATTTCTATGAGATGTATAAGATTTGTTCCGAAAACCGAACAAATAGATCTGGTTCATAGAAGCCTTACGAATTGCAAAACGTTTGAGAAATATGGGTGTAGAAAAAAACTTTTCTAATACTATTATTTTAAACTTCAACTTTGCGAGATGATTCTTTTTTATGTTCAGTTATTACCATGTTATTTTTATGTGTATGAAAAAACGACACGCTATAAAATGAGTAGATTATGATTTTAATACTAAGATCGTTTGAAGAAAATTTGTGTGAAACCACTGACATTAATCTAAATTCACACACAAACAATCAAAATACTTATCTCAGCAATATTTCTGCAATGCCTTAAACATACTTACAAAATAATAAATAAATCTAAGACAAGGAAACTTTTTTATATTTCTCATTGACAAACAATCAAAATACTTATCTCAGCAATATTTCTGCAATGCCTTAAACATACTTACAAAATAATAAATAAATCTAAGACAAGGAAACTTTTTTATATTTCTCATTGATTTTATTCGTGGAATAAGATTAACAGAAAATAAATAATTATTATTATAAAATAAATAAGCAACATATCTTTAAATTATTTTGCATCTTTTATTTTTCACTTTAATGAAATAAAAATTCAAAACACCAATTCCTTTTTATTCTATTGCATTTGCACCGTATTATCAACATGTAACTATGTTCCGCAAAACAACCACCATGTAGGGCGTAATAAAGATTGGAATTAATAAAGATAAGCAAACTTTACAACAATCTTTTCGTTTTATTTTATTTTTATTGTTATCAAGTTTAATTTGTAGAACTCCATTTTAATTTTTATTTTATTATGTAATCAATAATATTATTTAAATTAATAAATTACTTTGTTTTTACGACTTTTATTGTTTACAAAACCGACATGTTTCGTCAGCAAAGCTGACTTCTTCAGGGTTTTGACAGAACTGTCAGACAGAGCTTTGCTGACGAAACATGTCGGTTTTGGAAAACAATAAAAGTGGTAAAAACAAAGTAATTTATTAATTTAAATCAAAATGGTGCCACAAAATAAGTTTGCTGTGTTAGAAGAAATAATATTATTATTAATAATGAAATAATTTTACTTTGTATAAACCACTTATTTGATGTGCAAATCCGACCGGTTTCGGAACAAACGTTCCTTCGTCAGGGAAAGCTTATAATTATTATATAATAAGTGGTTTATACAAAGTAAAATTATTTCATTATTCTATAATGGATAACCACAAAGTAATAGCTACATTCAAAAATATATTATTATTAAATTAATAAAAACAGTTTATTTTTAAACAAGTTCTGCTGTGTAATCTTTTCAATCTTTTCGTGTTTATTTTTATAATAACAATAGCAAAATTACTTTAACGACTTATACTTCCTACTTATATTTTGATACTTTCAATATAATTATCTATTATCGAACTCATTATTGTCCTTTGCGTGATAGTAACTATCTTACATTATTTTTATAAATCTGAAATATTAATTTTTCCCCTGTGCAAATAGGTAGTGTGTATTTTTGTTTTTAAATCTACTTAGGTATTTAGCATATACAAACAAGAACTCACAAATTATAATTTTATGAATTTTATTGTATAACGTTATACTTTTTACCACCACACCTATGTACCATGTATAATACCAACGTATGTTATCTAAAGCTTAAACACTGTTTGACACCTGTATGCACTAATTTATAAAAAAATTTAAAAATATATAAAAGTCCATAAGGGCATAAATAAAATTCTTAGTTTTGAGTTAGGTGGTAACTTCTGTCAGACATGCGTGATGTCTTTACACAACAATGCACAATCATGTCGATGTTTTTCAGTTATTTAATTTATGACGATCATGTGAGAACAAAAAATAGGAAACAACGTTTACACGAGACAAAACTACCGAAAACATTTAACCCACGCATTAAGTCCAAATAAAGAACAATAATGTAAGACTTATCAACTGTTATGGAGTGTGACAACGGTATACGTTTACGTAACAAATTGAGTAGCAGTCGGAAATGAAAGAAACACTTTATCCAATCCATCATTGATAAAGATATCAAATGGTCCGAAACAGAGATAAAATCTGACTAACTGCTTCTAGCTAACAATCCGCTAACAATGTGTAAGAATTGACTCGCGTCAGGAGGACGCGGTGGTCGTATTCCAATTGGATCATAAATAAGTGTAACTCGGAAACCACTTTTCCATTTGGAAATACATTCAGAGTTGTGCATGCTAAACGAGCGAGAGGGAACACCCCATTCTTTCCGTTAGTAAAGATATTCTTGGACGAATGAGAGAAGTACTTCACTTTGAAGACTTTTTAAAATGCTTCTTTCCGTTAGTAAAGATTTTCTTAGACGAATGAGAGAAGCACTTCACTTTGAAGCCTTTTTAAAATGCTTCTTTCCGTTAGTAAAGATATTCTTAGATGATTAAGAGAAGTGCTTCACTTTGAAGCCTTTGCAAAATGCTTGCATTTCATGAAACTCCTGTAATATTTCTTATATTACTTCAAATCGATTCATGTTAATAGTAATCGAAACACAAAAATTTGTTTACTTCTTCAAACTTCGCAAATTTATTTTGTGGCATCATTTTTCATATAATGAATAACTTATCACTTTGTATAAAACCACTATATTTAAAACAATATCAACATGTTTCGACAACAATGTTGTCTTCATCAGGATATGTTACTATGATAAATGACAAACAAGTATAGACAAATTAGAATAAATAAGAATAAATTATAACATAGACAAAATATTAAAAAGTAGAGGTGATTAATTACTTACTAATCATAAAAATAGTTATACAAAATTAAATTTAAAAATTATTTAAGGAAAAATAAAATTGCATTTAGATAATAAAATTTTTTAAGAATAATTAATTAAAATAATTTGTCTAAATCAAAAAATCAATAATTATAATTAGTTGTAAGTATTAATAAGAAAATAAATTTAAAAGATGGCTATTTTTAAAAAAGGTTTGGTTATTTATAATATTTAATTTACTATTAATTTTACATACTAACACTACGGGCATACAATTGGATAATTTAGAAATTTTAGAAATTAGAAAAAGCATTAATAGTAAATTAAATATTATAAATAACCAAACCTTTTTTAAAAATAGCCATCTTTTAAATTTATTTTCTTATTAATACTTACAACTAATTATAATTATTGATTTTTTGATTTAGACAAATTATTTTAATTAATTATTCTTAAAAAATTTTATTATCTAAATGCAATTTTATTTTTCCTTAAATAATTTTTAAATTTAATTTTGTATAACTATTTTTATGATTAGTAAGTAATTAATCACCTCTATTTTTTAATATTTTGTCTATGTTATAATTTATTCTTATTTATTCTAATTTGTCTATACTTGTTTGTCATTTATCATAGTAACATATCCTGATGAAGACAACATTGTTGTCGAAACATGTTGATATTGTTTTAAATATAGTGGTTTTATACAAAGTGATAAGTTATTCATTATACAAAAATTTGTATCTAACAACGAACTCCAGTAAAATATTAAAATAAGAAAATACACCACTAGATGTGATTTTAGATTTTGACTACCAAGAGTATTATCGTTCTTTATTTTTGGGTATTATACCATGTTGCGCTAATTCCTTCTTTAAACAACGTTTCGGAGAGCGTTACAGCGTCCACCATCGGGTGTCCATTATCAGGTGTCCATCTACACATCTGTCCTGATGATGGATTTTAATGCAACGGGAATTGCGTTTCATTTTCTTTACATGTGTGAGGGAGATGTGTTATAATTATTGTATGTTTCCTTTGGGGGGGGGTGCAGACATACGTTCACCGTTTATCTCATTTTCGACTGTTGTTATTTAGTGTGCAAGAAAGAGTGCAGCATTACATGTTTAAGAACAAAAGCAAAACCATCAGCGCATTACATTTGAAATTATAGAATTTTTGGAATTCACTCATTCTTCAATATTATCCTTGTAATTATATTTCATACTTTCAAAATTATCGGCAAGTAGTATTGGTAGGCGTCTCTACAAAGAACACACGGTGCGGTGTGCGAGAGATGCAACAAATTGATGACTTTTCTTCCATTGGAGAAAACAGACATACATATTGTGTATCTCATCTTTTGAAAGAGCTGCAGCGTTATTAAATTAAGGAACATGTGTTTTTTGGCTTTTTTATGCCGTCACGGTACCTTAACCGTGAATCGTAAAGGTTTTTATAAAAGGCACAATAGCGTTTTCTACGTCATAATGACGTTAGAGCCAGATAGAACCGTTGAGGAAAGCGCGATTTTAATCGTTTTTTTAAATCGATAATAATTATGAACGAAAACAGAAAAATAAAAACGACAATCAGAATTAAAAACACGATCTTAAAATCTTCCACGCATTTTCAACGGAATCCATAGTTTTTGAAAATTTCCCATTGCATAATATTTTCATCCAGCGTACCATCGTGTAATTTTCCAAGCATAAGCAGTGTGAAGGCAAAGCGTTAAGTGTCGCATGTATTCGCTTTTCATGGACAAGTTTTTCCCCTTCCGTCCGCGATGTGCCGAGACCGGGGGTAAGCCCGGCCCGGGGCGGCTGACGGAGGCTGTATATAAAGCCGTGCCACGCTGCAGAGGGCACTACCAATATTCCCTCCTACCACACTACAACCTTCCTCACCTGCAACATGGCTTTCAAGGTAAGTCAAGGAAACAGTGAACAGAATCTTATAAGATTTCAAACCAGAAAAACAGTTTAACATCTTCGAAAAATCGGTTTTCAAATCTTTCCATAGTTTGTGTTCTAAGGAAATTTTTAAGTTTGTTTAAATCAAATTGCCGAAAGTTACATATTAATAATAATAAAAAAAACGTTTTTTGTCAATATTTTTTTACGAATTTATACATCTTGTATATTTAACATAGATTCTTTTGACAAATGGGTCAATGCTCCGCTATACATTCAGGATTTCTCCTGGATTTCAGCTGATTTTCAGCAGTACCTCTAATATAATACTCATAATACAATAACTAATTTAAAATTAAATCATGTAAATCAAAATTCAAAATAAAGCAAATAATATTAAAGTTCAATATAATCATAAATATAAAAATATAATCATAAATTCATGTGGTATTCCTTTAATTGTAAATTATATCAAATGTGATGTCCGGCTGACTGTGCAGTCAGCAACCATTCGCCGCAGAGCTTCTTGAAGTTCTGCAACGATGTCGATATTCAAATAGATGACTTTTTATATGACACAATGAAATGTCATATAAAAATTTACAAAACGTGAATCAATAAAATATGATTTTATTTTAATTTAACAACTGTGGATAGAAGATAGAACAATCATTTTTAAACCATTGTGATGGCTTTCTGCATATATATAAACAAAGGCACATTATGAAACTTAAAGATTTGGTAATTTTTTGACTAGCATATAAACTGTTACCAAAAATTTTTTTCCAAATGTACAATTTCGGATTCGAATACAAGTTAAGTAGTATTTAGGAGTATAATTCTCGATGCTTTCATGTTATTTGTGTATTTGTCTGCAGTTCGTCTTCTTCGCCACCGTAGTTGGCATGGCCAGCGCTGGCATCATCGCCCAGCCGGGTTACGGATACTCTCCCCTGGCCTACGCCGCCCCCGCCTACGCCAAGGTGGCCGCCCCCCTTGCCTACGCCGCTCCCGTAGCCAAGTACGCGCAAGTTGAGGAATACGACTCCCACCCGCAATACAACTTCGCCTACGACATCCAAGACGGACTCACCGGAGACTCCAAGAGCCAGCACGAATCTAGGGATGGAGATGTCGTCCAAGGATCTTACTCCCTGATCGATGCTGACGGTTACAAGAGGACCGTCGACTACACCGCTGATGACCACAATGGTTTCAACGCGGTCGTCCGTCGTGAGCCCCTGGGACATGCCCTCAAGGTAGCAGCCCCTGTCGCTTATGCCGCCCCTATTGCCAAGTACGCTGCACCTCTGACATACGCCGCCCCCGTTGCCAAATACGCCGCCCCTCTGTCCTATGCGTCTCCCCTGTCATACGCCGCCCCCCAGTCTTACTACCACTAAATTTAACCTAATCTAGTCTCACTACAACACATCGACTTGGTACCTTTAATTTATATTGTATATTTATATTATGTTTTATAAACAAACTTTAAAAATATCCGAAGTGTTCTCATTTTTCATCTGCCAAACAATACTGCAACAACAGATCATGAATTTGCATAAAATGAAGCAAGAGTTTTGACCTGAGAAAAACAATATAATAGAAACGAAAGGAACAGCAAAACTACAAGGTCGATGGCCATACAATGCAGAGCAACAATAGAAAACAGATGATTTAGATGTATAGTATGGACGTTAGATCGTTAGACCCTTTGTCTCCAAAGGAGGTCAATGGAAATATTCAGAACAGGTCTGAAGAACAAGTGAAATAGTGTTACCAACAGAAACTAAACCATCGACAAGTCTGAGCACATTATTTTGAAGTAATTGTTTTGTATTGGTGGAATCGGCAATCTTTGATATTGTATTCACTCCATCGATACATTTACATAAATTAAACACTCGACAAAAGGTGTCGGATGTAATGTGATTATTATTCAAGAGATGAGACGATTACTGATTGATATGTTAAATTGATTACTGTATAAGTTGTCGATAGTCCAACACAAGCGCGATGGTTTGCATTATAATTAACCTTCAATGCATGATTCGGTAATCAATGGAAGTGATTTCAGTTTTCCATTAATAAAATGACTTCTTCTCAAGTCGGTTCCTCATTGCAGAGGATCGTGACCAACTGATCGTGATCGAAACCAGTGACTCCAATTTCCATGGTGGACAAGACTCTTCAAATTTTCGCAGCTGCGGACACCGACGGGATGGACGCCAAATACTTGGTTACTCCTACGCATTGATTTCCTTCCTCTGCTTCTTCTGCCTTCCACTTTGTCAGTGAATATGATTTTCTCCAAGTTGGAGTCCTCGGTTTGGCGAGAAACGTGATCAAAGAACCTTAAAATGGCTTGTTGGTAGATAGTTGATAGCCTATTGTGGATGTCTAGCTCTTCTTTAATGGACACATTTGAGCGCCTGGCTCTCCAAGGAATCCTGAGCAATTTTCTCCAGCACCACATTTCGAGAATGCTTCTATCCGCTTTCTTTCGCTGACTCTAAGTGTCCATGTTTCAACACCGTGTAGAAATATGTGGAAAATCAATGCCCGGACGAGTCTTATCTTGGTAGTCTTCATTATTCCTCTGACACTCCATATCTTTGCATTTTACTTATATGACTATGATGTAACCATATTTCAAATGGAAGGCTTTTTTTTGTTTTTATTATTTATTTATTTATTCCATTTTTACAATTTTACAAAGTTAGGTATAAGTACAATTATTTTTTTAATTATGTACATGTAATGCAAATGTTTTTTAATGGTGGTAATAATATCTCTCTAATTGAGAATTTCTCGTGTTTAGGGAGGGAGTACTAACACAATTGATATTTTGATATATGTTTAATTGATGCTACCATGAGCGTATTTATGAAAAAGTAAAATAAAAACAACATGTATGTAAAATTATATACCTGTGCACTATTTTAGGAAGAAAGTTTTTTTAAATTATAAAATATAAAACCTGTGTACACATTGAAAATATAAGTGGGCGTAATATAACACAAACATGAAATTACTTAGTGGTGAAATGTATTTTAATTTTTTTCTTAAAAATTTTATAATTTTTTTCGGATTGAATATCTTTAGGGAGTTCGTTAAAGCATTTTATGGCTGAGTATGTGTAATGGTGTTGGGCCGTTGTAGTATTAAGTTTAGGGATTATTATTTGTCCTGTTGTTCTCGGCCTGGTGCTAAATGACTTTATTGTTAGTTTGTCTTTATGGATTTGAAGTAATGCATTTTTTTGATAGATTCTGTTTATTTGTAAAACTTTGAATTCATCGAATATTTTTTGAGTTGAATAGTCTAAAGGTTTTTTTAGAATAATTTTGACGAGTCTTCTATGTACTATTTCAAGTGGGGCTAAGTTGGTTTTATACGCTCCTCCCCAACCTATTATTTCGTATTGCAGAACTGATTGGGCTAATGCATAGTAAACCTTCAGTAGTATAGATTTATGAAGTATATTTCTTAGTTTGAGGAATACGTAAAAAAGTTTACGTATTCTGTTTATAGTTTGTGCAATATGTTCTGTCCATTTAATATGTTGGTCTATTATTATGCCTAAATATTTAATGTTGTTCTTTTTTGAAATTTTTGTGCATTTAGATGAGTTGCAGTTGTCAGTATAATTTTTACAAGAGCTATGAATAGTTATATTGGAATTTATAATTGGAAGGAATTTGTCTGATAGTGTAAATGTCATGAAGTAAGTTTTGTCAGAGTTTAAGGAAAGATAGTTGTCATCCAGCCATTGTTTTAAGTTGTTTATTTCTACATTTGCGGTTCGGTAGGCTTCATCCCAAGTTTTTTTTTCTATGATTAAGACTGTGTCGTCAGCGAAAGATATGATTTTTCCAATTTTCGGTATTGTAAGCATTTCATTCACGTAAATGATAAACAATATTGGACCTAACACTGTCCCTTGAGGAATTCCAAATTCTGAATAGGTGGGTTCACTCAATGTATTGTTAATTTTCACGTGTTGGTGTCTTTCATGTAGATAACTTTTGAACCATTCTATAACTGTTCCTTGAATTCCAATATTTTCTAATTTATTGATTAGTTTTTTGTGGCATATACTGTCAAAAGCTTTTCTTAGATCAATGAATATACTTAAACATTTATTTCCCGAGTCAAGAGCATTCTATATTATTGAGGTTATTTTTGCGATTGCATCTTGCGTGCCTAAATTTTCTCTGAAGCCGAATTGGTTATCATTAATAATTTTATTTGAAGTGATGTGCTTAGTTAATTGTGACTTTACGACTTTTTCAAATATTTTTGCTACGTTTGATACAATAGATATGGGACGGTAGTTTGAGATGTCGGTTGCAATTCCTGATTTGAAAATCGGAGTTATTATTGTATTTTTATATATTTTCTGGTAAATTCCTTGTTGCATGCTATTATTTATGATATGTACTATTGGTTTTGATATTAGTTGTCTCATTTGTTTTAGTAAATTTACTGTGATATGGTCGAAACCAGGGCTCGCGGACACTCGTAAGTTCATTATTATTTTTTTTAGTTAGCTTTAGTTCTAATACTTTCCGTTTTGGACCTGAAATTGCTATTTGAACACTTTTCATCTTTTGTGATCGTCGCTTCATCTCCTAGTGTTCTATTTTTTTTTCTGGTCTCGAGTTTAGCATGTTCTTTAAAAGACCCATGTAGATGGAAGGAAATACAAAGTTTTGTAGTTCTTTTTCAGTGCGACCTATTGAACAAAATTATTTCGTGCGCGGTTACTAGACACGCGTTTGTCATGTCTTCCAACTTAGTAACGATGTCAAATGAATCGATAAAGCTAGTTACGTAAAAATAGCGCAAACACGTGAAAAATAAGGGAAAATTATAATTCCAATTTTGAAAAAAAAACTAAAATAATTGTCTATTAAAATTTTATTCTACAGTTAGGTAGGTACTATAGCGATTTACCACATTATTACAATCAGTTCCAATTTTTAAAATGACAGTTAAGGTGAAGCACTAAAATCGTGTGATTTTAGTTTAAAAATTAGATGGCTTACAAATATTTTAGATGCTTTGATGTGATTTTTCACAAAAACGGCTCTCTACAAATTATCCAATTATTATTATTATTAACGGAATACATATTTGCCCTTCAAATAATTGTGTATTTTTAATTAGTCTTTTTAAAAGCTCAGAAAAAAATAATGTGTCATATAAAACCTGTATTTAAGTTCAAATCTCCTACTTACAAACCCCTTTTCGGTTATGGTTTTATATTTTCCGTAATGTGGAAAACTAATTTCTTTAGAAAGTGATTGTAAAGCATTTATGCATTTGTGCCTGAGCTTCGCAAAATAAAATAAAATAAAGCTTTTTTTCTAGAATAAAACTGCTGGCGTTAAACGGGAATTTTTAACCTTTTCACCATTTACACAAGAAGTGCCATTGTTAGCGGCCTGATCCAGAATTTTAGTTACAGAGTTTATTGAACTAGAGACACGGGCAGATGCACAACCTAAATTAGTAGGTTTTCGTGACTGATAGTTTATGTTTGTATAACGGCAAAACAGACACAACATAATAAAAAGATTTATGAATGAAATGATTACCTGCTTCTGAGGGGAAATTGCGTGATAGTTTAAAGCAATTAACGTGGTGTTTAATGTTAATTATTTTGTAATATATTTCTCCAGTGAAGTATTTATTTTACTGCACCCACTGGCATGACATTATAAACAATGCACGCTGATTTTTGATCTCAGTGAGAATGCAATAGCCTCTACTAGATAAAGGCAAACAGGGAAACACACTGAACGAGTAAGCAAATATCGTAGGAACATAGACAAAATTTGAATATCTGATGATATAATTATTGAAATTTAGAAATTTTCAACAATTTAAGCCGCACATAATTTCCTTTGTGGCTAAAGTACTGTTTTATCAAACTTTTTGCAGATGACACAATTTTATATATTACAGAAAATAATATTGAAGATGCATTGTCAAAAATACAAAATGAACTTAAGAAATATCTAAATGGTAAAACATGTATAAACTGATATTAAATGTAACTAAAAGTAAATTCAAGGTATTAGCGAAAAACTAAATGAACTTCATCATCATCATCACTATTGGCTCTACAACCCCTGGTGGGTCTTGGCCTCCTCAAGAGTCTTCCTCCACTCATCTCGGTTTTGTGCCAGCTCTCTCCAGTTTGGAAGCTCCAAGATAGATATGTCTTTGAGGACGTTGTCGCTCCATCTTAATCGTGGCCTTCCCAGGCTCCTTCGCCCTATTGGTCTTGAGATCAGCAGGGACTTTGGTGCTTGATGCTCGGTCATTCTCTCCACATGACCCAGCCACCGAAGTCTTCCCAATTCAATAAATTTTGCGACGTTTAGCTTCTTAAAATAACGTCGCAAAATTTACTAAATGAACTTACTATTCTAAATATGGACAATCGAAATATTGAAGAAGTAGAAGAAATTAAATACTTGGGAATCGTAATCGATTACAAGTTAAAACTTAACACTAACTTTGAAATGTTATCTAAAAAAATTGCAAAAATTGTCAATTTCTTTAGTAGGATAAGGAAAAATTTAACAATAAAATAAGGAAATTGGTCTACGACATCACTGTAGCATCACGAATTAATTAATGCTTATAATCTTTCTGAGCAATAAAACACAAGTTAAAAGAATGGAAATAATTCAGAATAAAGACGTGAGGTCTATATTGCGCTGTAGCAGATATTATTTTCATCATCATCATCATCATCATCATCATTACATAGTATAAAATGAAGTCGCTCAAAATGTATGTGCGCGTTAATCTTTTAAACTACGCAACGGATTTTCATACGGTTTTCACCAACAGATAGAGTGATTGAAGAGGAATGTTTATATGTATATAATGTATAATACATGTAAATTATATTAGAGAAAAGCCGAGAAATTCAATGAAAACATATTTTTGTGCGATTTAAAACGGCTGGCGGGCCGTACTATATAGTCACTTTTGAAATTCGTTCTACGGAAGAAATTGGAAAATAGATGTCCTAGAGTAAGTAGGCATATGATTTTCCCTTTTCAAATATCCAGTGTTGCATTGCAAGCATTGTATAATTAGTGGCGAGTTATTTAGTTTATGTGTATAATACATGCTTATTATAGTAGAGAAAAGCCGAGAAATTCAAATATTCAATTCAGGCAGCGGGCAGCGGGCAGCTGGCAAGCGGGTGGTGTGGATTTTATAAAGGTTGGGTAATGGCGTTGTATTTCGTTAGCCACAGCAACGTGTGGCCGGGACTGCTAGTACTAGGATAAAAACCATGCAACGCCAATTCAATATCTTTTAAGTGTGTGGCAACGATTAGTCTTCAATACCTGTATTTATAATACATAGTATTTATATATAATTTAGAAAAATGTTACCATATTTTATTTTGAATAACGTAAAAATTAAAAGTAGAGTTCATTGCTATCCTTCGAGAAAATGCAACGATTTTAGGCTTGCTAAAACAAATATATCGGGAACACAAAACAATATTTAACATAAAGGTTTCAAAATGTTTTAATGAACTACCTGTAAATGTTAAGGAGGCTAAAAGTCTTGCAGTTTTTATGTTTAAATGTTGTGAAGTCCTAATTTTAGCGAATATGCGGTAAATAATGTTATGGTAGTTTTAGAAAAGAATATATATATTATAATATATATTTTATAACTAAATAAAATATACTAAAAAATCGAATCCGCCAGATGAAAGTGGCATTTCGATTTTTTTGGGTAAATCACATAGTAATGTTTTTAAAATACCACAAAGTGAATTACCTTGGGTTCGATAAGCCAGGTGTCGCTTTTTTAATTAGATATTTATTTTGATGTCATTAATCTATCTTTCAAACGTCTCTTCGTAAAGCTTGTTAAAAAAGCTGATGGTATTGATTGTGGTTCAAAACCAGAATCATTTATGAGTTGTTGCGACATCACCATGAAAATTTACAATAAAAACGTTCAGTATTCTTATTAATAAATAAAAAATAACATTTTTCCTTGGATAGCAAACGTCCAATCCAGATACATCGAACCAAATCGTTTAATTTATTTCACTTAACTCACATAGCCTTTACCTAAGATTTTTTTTCCGAACAAAAACAATTATAAGTAGGCATAATGTTAAAAAATTTAACTTTGTCTATGGCTTGTGTTACTGAAGATATGCTAACCTTTATGGTCATCGAACGTTTTTTCTTCAAATTCCTTTTCAGTTGCTTTTAAGTGCACCAAAAACTGTCTTTTCTTGGAAGAAGGTAATGACAACAACCAGTATAGGCCTATTCTGACGTCACTCCTCAGGATTTTGTTGACGAAAGTTACGTACGCATTGAAAATTTACCGAGACCACAGTAGTTTCAAAATAAAGCATTTGTGGAGTTTTTCGACGATGACGAGTGAGGATGATATTCTTAGGGAAAAGGGTCATTTTTTAACATTAGGTCCACACAGGAGGCCCTGAGGAAAAAAATTTCTCTCGGGGCCTGTGTCAACATTGGGGATGCTGTGAAGAGGATTTTTAGCGAAAGACAGGAGAGGAAGTTCTGGGAAGGAAAAGGGTTTTTTTCATATGAGCCCTACACAGGAGGCCCTAAGGAAAGTAATTTCCCTCAGGGCCTATGTCATCTTTGGGGTTGCTGTGTGGAGGGTTTTTTTAAGGAAAGGAAGGAGATGAGAGTTCTGGGAAGGAGGAGGGTTTAAGGGGTAAGTGGGAATCTGGGGTTCAGTGTGTCCTGGTCATCCGCCTCCAAGACCTAGACAAACCTCACCCCATGAAACCGGGCACCCCTGCTAAATCACCAAACGTAGCGAACCACTTGGAGTGAGTTATGGCAGAGGTGTTGGTTATCCAATAAAGGTTCCCGGGCGGCGGTACCCATTCCCGCCTCTCGAATTGTATGAGGGGTGTGTCGGAATCTGGAGGTCAATGTGTCCAGGAATGACGGACGTAATAATCTATCCACTACGGTACAAGGCGATGGATCGAGAAAGGCTGCCAAGGCCTAGACAAACCTCAAGCCATGTACCCGGGCACCCTTGCTAAGCCATCAAACGTAGCAAACCACTAGGGTGACCTATGGCAGGAGTGTACGTTATCCAATAAATGGTTCCCGGATCGGCGGACCTATCCCTCCCAAATTGAATCTTACTATTTTAAACGTTTGTTATTGCATTGTATTTTTTACACCTATATATTTTTTTCTTGTGCCATTAACCCATTCGTTAATTGAATTTCCTTTTCACCTACCACCTACCACATCATCGATGTATCTCGGGCTTTGATTTGTTTGTATGATTTCCAGGAAATATAAAATTTCTACAACAACCTAACATATCAACTTGCTTGATTGATGTGTACATTTCCCACAAAACTTAATTAATTATGATAGCTGCCAAAATTTAATGGTTTTACATGTACAAGTTTGAAACAACCTGCTAACTGGTTTCCGGCGCTAAAATATTATTGTTTCATAACCGGGACCAAACCAATAAAAAACCACATGAAAAAATACTAAAGATCGTGCTTGTAAAATAATATAATACCAAAGTATGATGTTGGATGACGGTGCGGTACGATTTGATGATTATGAAATATGGGCAATGGTGAATTTGATGGAGTCGATGAGAATCTAGGAGAAGAAGGAGAGAAACAAAGTGAATATAAAAGAGTGGAAAACAGAATCAACATCAGTTCAGAATCATATCTCCTCGTAACTACTTCTAACACAATGTCATTCAAGGTAGGTCTCACACCTTCATTATATAAATATTGTGTTATTGATTCATTTTTAGAAGTGAATCAATGGAACGTTATTATTGTTTAAATTACGCATTGTTGTGTTAATAGCATTGGTTACAATTTTTGTGGGATGTAGTGCGAACCTTTACTTATAGAAGTTAAAATAATAACGTTATTATTTATTTTTATATTTAACTTTACGAGTAAAACCTCAAAATGCAATATTTAATTAAATGAACACAATTTTAGCGAAACTCAATCGAAAATCTGGAGACAGAAAAAACGGAAAAAAGATATTGGCACCTCTTGGACACGAGCCCAGGACCTTCGGCTTTCCGGGCCACAGCTCTAACCACTAAAGTGTGTTTTTTTTATACAGGGTGTTAAGGGACGTACTTGACTTACTTTAACCAGTGATTGCTGACATTATTTTGAGTAAAAATGTAAATGAAATTTTGGTCTCCGGTGACATTTTTGATTTTTTTTTTTTTTTTCTACATAAACATAAAAAAAAAGATAGTTGGAGGCGGGCTAAGGGGGTTCGTCGGACACCCGGCTGAGTGACCAGTGACGACATGCAGAAGAATTTTTTTTGTTTGATTTTGAAGAAACAATTTTTGAAAAAAAAAAGTCGTCTAAAAAGGTCACCGGAGACCAAAATTTCATTAACATTTTTTACTCCAAATAATGATAGGAATCGCTGGTTAAAATAAAAGTCAACTACGTCCCTTATCAATAATATTATTATTAAATTAATAAAAACAGTTTATTTTTAAACAAGTTCTGCTGAGTAATTATTATTACGCGTGACAGCTGTTTCGCCTTCTGAAGGCATTATTAAACTGTCTGAAGGCATTATTAAACAGTTTGATAATTCCTTCAGAAGGCGAAACAGCTGTCACGCGTAATAATAATTACACAGCAGAACTTGTTAAAAAATAAACTGTTTTTATTAATTTAATAATAATATTATTGATTATAACTAACTAACTAACTAACTAACCATCACGCCGTTTCCCCGCAGGGGTAGGCAGAGAGGATGGACCGCCAAACATCCCGGTCTTGGCACACATTCCTTGCCTCGTTTACATTCATACAACGTCTCATACATTCTCTTCTATTATTCTGACTCTTGACATGGCCCGACTCAAGTATCTGATTCACTTGGTCGTGCCATGTCTTTCTTGGGCGTCCTCGACTTCTTCTACCATTCACATTTGCGTCATATATTCTCCTTACACTCCTTTCCTCGTTCATTCGCTCTACATGCCCAAACCATCGGAGCGTTCCTTTCTTGATCTTACTCATCACGCTTACATCAGCCTTGCATTCTTTGCGGATTTCCACATTTCTCACACGATCATACATGGTTTTACCACACATACGCCTCAGGGATCTCATTTCTACAGCGTTCAGTCTATTCAGTTATTGATTATATAATTAAAAAATTAAAATTAAATTGGAGTTCTACAAATTAAACTTGATAACAATAAATAAACTAAAGTGTCTATTCGATTCGGTCATTTTTAACTGTATACTTCGACTAAGAACTGCCAACATTATCTTTATTTTCTTAACGCATAATTTATTGGCTTTTATCTTTATGTATGGTTGCAAGATTCAAACCCGAATTAAATGCTATCTAGACAGTGTCTGGATAATTTTTTATCCATTTTATTTTTAATTTGCGACATCTATTGACTTTTATGCAAGTCTTGGATGAATATTGGTGCCATTATCTTTTTCTGATTTTTCCATCTTCAGATTTTCGCTAATATTGTCTCCATTTAATTAAATAACATCATTAAATTTGATTTACAGCGTTTTCATTCTAAAGTTCGGATTATTTCAGAAAATTTCGAAATTAAAAAAAGTACAGTCCGTTTATTATTTAAGGAACTTGCAATAAAACTATCACTTCACTTTTTTCATAATTGTAATAATAATTTACTGAGTATAACTAAAAAGATCTAATATTTTGAATTCATTGTTGCGCAATATAAACGTTGATTTCTCGAATTTGTATTTACCTACACTTGCATACGGCATTTACGTTATTAAAAACATCACTTTACAATTAAATTCACGTGGTAAAAGTCAATTAAAAATAATAATAGGTCTGTGTATTTGTACATTTTACCTTTTATTTGATAAGGTAGCATTTCATGTTTTAAAATATTGTTGGATGATGTGGGCCTAACTGGCTGCTTTGCCCGAGCTGAGGCCCCCACTTTACATTTAATAAAATTTAACTAAAAGATAATGTCAAATAATAAATTGAAATAAAATAAAACTAAGATGAAATATAATAATGCTGTAATGAAAAAAATGACAAATAATCTATAATCAATTAAAACTTTGTACTGTCTCGTCCGAGGTACTTTCTTCCATTCCTTTCAACGCTGATTAGATTCATTTTCAATATATGAATTAGTGTAACGCCACCATTTCTAATGCCTGTTCGAGTCTAGCAACTGGTACCTTTTTACTTCCTCCACAGCCTGCTTTATGATGTTCAGTGGTTATAACTTGATTTCTCATTGTTGAAGTTCAATTTTCAGCTTTTCTTCTTCGCTGCCGCTGTGGCAGTAGCCAATGCTGGCATAATCGCCCAGCCACAATACTACTCCGAAGCTCCCCAGGCTTATGCTCATGCTCCAGTAGCCTACGCCGCCCCAGTGGCCAAGTACCCCGCCCACGTTGAGGACTACCCCAGCGCCCACCCTCAGTACAACTTCGCCTATGACATCCAGGACGGTCTGACCGGAGACTCCAAGAGCCAACACGAATCCAGGGACGGAGACGTCGTACACGGATCTTACTCCCTCGTTGATGCTGATGGATACAAGAGGACCGTCGACTACACCGCTGATGACCACAACGGTTTCAACGCGGTCGTCCGTCGTGAGCCCCTGGGACATGCCGTGAAGGCCGCGTATGCCGCTCCCGCTGCGTATGCCGCCCCCCAGGCCTACGCCGCCCCCCAGGCCTATGCCGCCCCCGCTCATTACGCCGCCCCCGTGGCACAGTACGCCTCTCCCCTGGCTTATGCCTCCCCTGTTGCCAAGATCTCCGCCCCCCTGGGATACGCTCCTCATGCCTACCACCATTAAATCTTAAATAACGTATTCTGTGAATACGTCCACCTCAAGTTAATTTTGTGAATGTGTACCTGGAGATGGTATTTTATTTCGAAATATATGTTTATTTATTTAACTATTGTTTTATTTCGAACTATCATATTATATGTCAGCAGTGTTACTTTCTCGGCTGAGCTCGAGATTTATATTTACTTCGTCGCGCAGTTCTTAACACTTGCGTGAGGGTCAATCTTACCCAAAGGTAACTTACTTTTAGATCGACTGGGAAAATAATTGCAAGATTTAGGGACAGCGCACCACCTTGCACGAGTATTGATATATTGAATTGCTATCTTATTTACGGTCTGTAACTTTACTGGCACTACAAAATTCAAAGACGCCTAAACCAAATACGTAGTGCGGCTTTCGGGTGATTTTATGACTGTACGTTGCAATGCAAAATTGTGCAATAATATTAAGAATAAATCAGAGCTACACAACAATATAAAAGCATGAATACAATGCGTTTAAAAATGTTTCGTGAATGTTCTACTTCGACGGTCCCGAAAAACATGTCGGATATGCGAATTTGTAGTTTTGTAGTAGAGCTTTTCAATGTTTCTTTTCTGCATTTTTACTGTTTTTGAGATCAAAAATTATAGCAAATTAGAAAAATGAATATATTTCATTAATGAAATAATTAAAAACACTTTGTTCACGATAATCTTTATTTTAAAAGTCAACATGTTTCAAGAACGATGTTCTCTTCATCAGGACATTATATGTACTAAAACTAAATGATCAAATATAGAAAGACAGGCGTGGGTAGAAATGGAAGTAGTGGGGGAAGAGAGAAGTGGAAAGGGGAGGTGCTTAGAAGATCAACAAAGGGGTGAGGGGGGGGGGAGAGAGGTGGAAAGAGGTTTCATTAATCAAAGTGAATTTGCAAAATTTGGGGAAGAATATATTTCATTTCATTTAAATCAAAATTCCAAAAATTCAGAAGTTTAAATCAACAAAACGAAATTAAAATAAGCCAACAGCGCGTTTTTTTTTAATTTTTAGCATATCCGACATTTTTCTTCGGGACCGTCGACTTATTTATTAATTTTTCGGAAAGTTGACAGCAAATCATAAATTATATATAAAAGTAAACAATAATAAAATAGTTAATTATGCCAATAGGTAGGTTTTTTTAATAATTTATTTTTTAGTCTCACAAGGGGGGTGGGGAGGAGGAACATAGGATTAGGATAAAGAAACGAAGGACGAGAATATATGGAAAGGTATATTGACGTTGTTTAATGAGTTTTCGTTAAATGTCCCATAAAGTCGAGTTAAAAATATCAATGTGTTAATGATTTAAGTTGAATGAATGTGTAGATCTGTAGATAAAGGAGTTCTGTTTAAAGTTGGTCTTACAAAGAGTACGATGAAATGTAAGCGACTGTCTGCTGTTGCTATTTGGAATATGGAATGATAGGCGTTGAAAAAGATCACGACTATCAATTAAGTTATGCATGATTTTAAATAACATTACCGAATACGCAATATTTTTTTCAGCAAGTTCATATTTTTATATATACACGGTGTCCGGAAACTCGTAGTACAAGCGGGAAACTGGTAAATCTACATCACATTCGGAGTCGATTTGTGATATAACTTTTTTGATTGGAGCTTTCGTTTTCCAGTAAATCGGGTCCGAAGTTGGAATTTTTTTGGTTAAATTTGAAAAAATTGTTCACTAGAGGGTTGATTTCAGCTGTGTAATGTCTTATAAAATGCATTGAAGGGTAAACCGGGCTCAAATTTTTTTTAACCCTTTAGTTGCCGAAAAAATTGAAAAAAAATAATATTAAAATCGAAATGCTCAGATCGAAAAAAATAAGTTTTTTGGGTTCTCTACGTGATGTAGATTCACCAGTTTCCCGCTTGTACTACGAGTTTCCGGACACGTTGTATATATTTTTTTTTTTTTTAAAGAAAGACAAACATTCTCGGGTTACGAATAACCCAACAGTGTTTGAAAATCTCCTACTACCACCACGGAAAGCCGAAAAATGTTGCTTGTTTTGCGATGAAGGACTTAGCCAGCCGAGGAATCGAACACGCGACACCCGGATGGGATCCATGCGTTATACCCACTCAACCACCGACCGGTCAAGAACTTTAAAGATTCTTTATTACTAACATGAGATCGAAAAGAGCGGAAGGTATTTGCAACACTTCATGACAAGATGATATTAATTTATCACATCGATGATGTATGCTTATAGTTTCTTAGGTATCACGGAAAACGCACATCACAGGAAGCAACGCAATTAAAATTCACACATTAATTAAAATTAGATATTATGACGCATGTTGAAGTTATGCATCTGGTTATTTAATTAGTTGAAATCTGAAACACCTACTTGATTAGTTCTTCGTTTGATTAGCAATTAATTTTAACAATCAATTCAATAATAAAATTATAAAAATTGATTTCATAACATTTTTACGCATCGTAATTTGTGACTGACTCCTAGTTTGATGAACATTAAGAGGGTATTACCAGAGAAAACCAGGAAAGTGTTTTTAAATCAGATTTTGGACGTATTGACTCTTTTCCACAAAAAAATATAAATGGATTTCGAAAGATTGTTCTTTTATCTAGCATTCGCATGTTTTAAATTTTGACAAAAAATGTTTACTTTTAGTATAATAAGGTTATACCATAGATCGTTGGCAGATTTGTTAAATATCCAAAAAAGATTTTGTATTATACAACACTCATTTCAAATCATATAATCATGTAGTAAAATAAATCAATACATTATCTGGGTATCGTGTGTTTTAGAATTTTAATTATAGTTTAAATAAAATCATTAAAAAATATATACGTACATGTGTTTCTTGACGAAAATTGGTCCGTTTGTGTATTTATTTGCGCACTTACAAACTAATATATATTTCAGATTTTTTTTACATTCTTATTTAACTTCGATATTATTGAAAAATGATAAATACTAATAATCAAAAAATTACTACAAAAAGTACATTATTTTAATAGTTTCATCATCACGCCTTTCAGCATTTTTGGATGTAGGTATAAATTAAAGCAAATTTGGAATGAAATAAAATTGATTTTGAGTTTTAATTTTAAAAAGCTATAAATAATTAATCTTTCTCATTGTTACCTGGTAATTCACGATGGTAAGAACAACTTTCGGCGAAATATGGATTTTCGGCCGCTGGCTGGTTAATCGCTCTTAATTGAATCACAATTTTTACTCAATTATTACTCAAGTCGATTTTACGACACTGAATATATATGATATGTCAAAACATTGGTGAAATGCCAACAATTAAAATATTTTATTTTATTTATTCATGATTCAATAAAATGAAGAACTATAACAACACAACACGATACAAACAAACCAATCATTAATAATTATAATACTTAATATATATTGTTTAAATAAGAAAGGTTAGTTTTTGGTTTTAGCTTGCAGAGTCTTAAAATACTAATACATTATTTTAATGAGCGATGGAAGTTGATGACTTAATGAGCAAAGGAAAGTGATGAATTAATTAATTAAAATTATGCGAGTTAATTGGAAACGTGAAAATTGTTGCAGGGAAAGTTTAGATTTGGTATCAGTTTATGTAAATTGAAGAGTTTAATGGTAGGAGCCATGTGGCACGTAGGACTGATGAGCCACTTCTTCGAGACCATGGGAATGCTTGTATTGTTTATGGCTTTGGGGTTCTTGGAAGTTTTCAATCTTTTCCCGGCGGACCACCGCATTGAACCCGCTGTGGGCGTCAGCAGTATAGTCCACTATCCTCTTGTGGCCATCAGGGTCTACAACGGTGTATGTCCCCTTCACTGCGTCTCCGTCTCTTGACTCCTCGTGGGTCTTCTCATCCCCTGTGTGCTCATCCTTGACTCCATAAGAGTATTCGTAATGAGGATGTGAGTGATAATCTTTAGGCTCATGGTCACCGTGTCCGAATTCAGAATAAGCTGAGAGTTGCTGGGCGGAGAGCTGGTGTCCGTGTCCCAATTGAGCTAACTGCTCGTGTCCGTGAGCGAATTGCTCTTGAGATGTAGCGATTCCGTGAGCAAACTGATCATGGCTGGCTGAAAGTCCGTGAGAGAATTGCTCGTGGCTGGCTGGAAGTGTGTGAGCGAATTGCTCATGGCTGGCTGGAATTCCGTGAGAGAATTGCTCATGGCTGGCTGAGAGTCCGTGAGCGAATTGCTCATGACCTGAGAGTCCGTGAGCGAACTGCTCCTGGCCGTGGTTTGAGAGGGCCAGTTGGGCGGCTGCAGCGAAGTCATGTTGCTGGTGGGGTATGTAGCTGGAATGGGCGCAGGCCGCTAGGGCGGCAATCAGGAACAACTGCAATTATTCAAATAAATGCATCCGATTAGTTAAAAAAAACTTTTACATTATCCACAGTACTTTGCATTTATCACGGAATTGCCATCTCGTAAATAAAGTAGTTAATGCAAAGTGATTTTTTTTTCATTTTGGCTAGGTATTTGTTTTTCTACTTCAAATTACTAAGGCCTAATGCCTATAATACACGTCATCTTTTTTCAGCCCGATTCCAATTAATTATTAAGTATTTTCATATCTACGATTTCAATTATCATCACTGCAAACAAAACATGAACCGTGCTGTTTGCTATGATGCCAACTGAAATCGTAGATATGAACATAGAGATGAAAATAGCGATCGCGTAAAACGAAAAATGTTGACTTTGATCTCAAATTGGAATCGGGCTGAAAAAATATGTCGTGTATTGTTGGCATTACTCTACCCTCCGTGTATGCATAGAAAAGATTTACATCAACATGGTTATTTTTTCGTATGACTACGAACGGGACGCTGCCATCTCAGGAGACATGTGCAGTTGTTGGTAGTGGAAAGCATCAATAGATGCAGGAAATGTGAAGGGGATGAAGAGACTCCAAATTCAACTATCGTACCAATGTCCCGTCCTGATGGGAACAAGGCTCTAAAACCTGGAAAGACATATTGTGGAACCAGAAGACATAGCCAAATATCCAATGACAACCCTGGAGGTCTAGCATGGTCGATCGATAAAACCCTCTATCAATACGATATTGATCAAATCCGTCATCTATGGTCAGAAAAAATTTTAACACGGCTTCCACGATGTCAGATGAGTTTCGGTTAACTATCAATACACACATTTTTTAATTATTATGTCATTCGTTATGCAAAATTACCTTCTTATTTAATGAACAGATTGAACTAACGAAGCTCATAGAAATGAAAGAAGTCGTGTACGCGATTCATAGGAGGAACTCCACACAGGAGGCCCTGAGGAAAATAATTTCCCTTAGGCCCTATATCATCTGGGATGCTGTGTGGAGGGTCTTTTTGAAGAGAGGAAGGAATGAAAATTGGTCTTGAAGAGACCCATGTTGAACACAAGAAGCTGTTGAACACGAGAACAAATCGAAAAAACTACCCGTTCTCATGTGACAAATTTCAACCGTGTATAAATGTTGTGTGCCGTACCAGTGCCGAGGGGATCAATGACGCTAGTTCCTCGGAGCATTGAAATACCGGTAGAACATTGAAAATGATTGAAAAGACAAAGATTGAAATTGAAATCCATCTATTAAGACGGGAGAATCTGTTAAACGGACCGCCCGTTTCTGCACAGAGTCGAGGGTATTTTTCAGGTATTTTGGAGCTCCAGACCAGAGGTGGCTGCCAAATTCAACCGTGGGGCGCACCTGTGATTTGTACAGGGTTAGCAGTTAAATAATGCATCTAAGACGCAATCAATACATTCCATTCGATCTCTGAGAAACGAAAATGGTAGAAACATGAATATAGACCTCATTTACTAATTAACTCCCGTTTAACTAGCGTCAAAAAGTAAATGCGAACTGCCAGCGCATATTTAGGTTAGTATTTTAATTCAACATTGACAAATTATTAATATTTTTACATAATTCATTGGCGTTTGACTGAATTAAAACATATCCGTTGGTGTTGCCAGCGTATATCTCTTTCTTAATTATACGATGAAACTTGGGTGGAACCATGCCAGGGACATAGATATTGTATAGATATCGATTTCATTGGTAAACTTTATAAATTTGTTGAAGGAACGAGATAAAATTTAATAAGTGATAGCACGATGGGCCTATCGCTAGAGTGTTTACGGGAACTATACGTAAACTGTCTCCGCTTTATAACAACAACAAAATTTCCACCCAAAATATTCTGATTGTGCTCTATTTTTTTGTTTATCACTGAGATATCACACACTTTTCCACGGTAAATTGGCGTAAAATGCGAAATAACAAACTACTTAACCGTAATCCCACGGTTATGATATTCACAAAACTATCACGCAATTGGTTTTAAAATTAAAAAATAGTTGATAACACCAAATAACACTTTATATCTATGTAACAAGAATATTTCGCACCTTGGCTGCCATTGTTATACGTTTGAAGGTAAGAGGAGTCTGATGTCAAAGTAATTGGCCACCAGTCTTTTATACAATTTCCGTCAATTCCCAACTCTTTCATGCAATGATTCATTTTTAGTGGAATGTATGGTTTAAAAATGCAGTAATAATGTAAATCATATTCGTTACTATCGCCATTCTCTTTGGATTATGTGGCGTCGTCAACGGCAGGTCTAATTAATTTTTGAAAATTATTTCTACAACTTGATATCTCTTTCATTAATTTTATGATTATACTAGCTGGTGCCCGGCATGCATTGCTATGCCATTTAATAAAGAAATTATTTCTCCCTGCGTGTCCTTTCCCATTCTTCCCGTTCCCCTTCCGCCTCCCATCCCTATCCCACGTCCCCTTTCCTTCTCGCTTTCCCACTCCACCTCCTCCACCTTCCCTCTCCCCATTCCACTCCCTATCTAACGTTCCCTTCCCCCTCCCCCCTTCCGCATTCCATGCATTCATTTCTGGTCAATTCAGTTTACAAACAGCTCGCGTGCCACCTATTGCAATTTTTTATACAAATTTCATAATTCCAGAGCTCATCAGTAGTTTTATACAAACCTTGTCCTGACAATAACAAACACAGATAAAAAAAGAATTATCCAATTTGGTGCAGTCGTTTGGAATTTATGCGCGTACATACACTTCGGCGATTCATTTTTATTTATATAGATAGATAGAAGATAAAAGAAGAAGATAGATTCACCATCATTTTTCGAGGGAGGGGGTATAGGTACCGCCGCCCGGGGAACCATTTATTGGATTACCAACACCGCTGCTATTTGTCACCCCAAGCGGTTCGCTACGTTTGATGACTTAAGTTTGTTCGGATCTTGGCGGCGGGTGCGTCTGCCCAACAAGCGCGTGAAGCGCGTGGCCGGATCGGGAGGAGATTGATTGAGAGAGACTTCTTAACCTCTCCAGCAGGACTCTAGCGGAACATCGCCTTGCACCGCATTGGAAGGAATGGATTTATACGTCCGTCACTCCTGGACACATTAACCCCTTGTTCCTAACCATCCCTTGTACCTTTTTCCTTCCCGGAACCTCCTCTCCTTCCTTCCCCTAAAAATGGTTATTTAAAACATCTTTGATACTTACCTGAGTAGGTAGGTATGTATTAAATTAATTCCACATAGGAGACTCTGAGCAAAATAACTTCCTTCAGGGCTTATGTCATCTTTGAGAATGCTGTGTGGAGGTTCTTTTTGTGGAAAGTTTTAAGAGGAAATTCTGGAAAGGAAGAGGGTATGATGGGTGGCTAGGAACCTGGGCCTTAGTATGAGTGAACCTAGGTCTTGAAGAGGCCCATGTTGTAAAAGGGAGGAAGCACAACGTCGTAGAAACGACTCGTTCTCATGTGAAAAATGTCAACTGTATACAAATGTTGGGCGCGTCTTTGACGTGTTTCCCGACGATGCACCGGTGCCGAAGGAATAAATGAAGCTAGTTCCTCGGAAAATCTTCCATTTAAATACCGGTATAAGACCGACAGGGCGAAGGAGCCTAGGAAGAACAAGTTTAAGATGGAGCGACAACGTCCTCAAAGATATATCCACCTTGGAGATTGTAAACTGGAGAGAGTTGGCACAAAACCGTGATGAGTGGAGGAAGACTCTTGAGGAGGCCAAGACCCACCAGGGGTTGTAGAGCCAAGAGGATGATGATGATAATAACAAGGACAGTTTTCCAACTCGACGCGCGTCGCGACGGCCACGCCTGTGTTCTAAAGATTGCAATCCGTGCAAAACGGGCAATAGCTTAAGTTGTATTCAGTCACAAGATCTGAATAACCAGCACCTTGCCCATCTCCTTTAGAATATCGATCGTTTCATTGATTAGTCAGACATTTCCGAAAATTTTGAGTTAAGTATGCGGTTATATGTACAAATGTACCCTCAATCTGGTACAATACTCAGATTACTCATAAAATCAACCAAATCAATTATTCGGCGGAAAAACTTGTAGTGATGAAAACAAAATGTTGATAATGTCTAGATCAATGGTAAGATATTTCAAAATGTTATGCTAATTAAGCAAACCGCTATGCCTTCCGGTGTTATTTTACAGAATATTTAATATTTAAACACAGACACGTGAAAATAATATTTGATTAGTTGATTATTTGACGAGCATTAGAATATTGCTTTCCTCATTATCTCAAAAGTATTTGGAGATATCTGACTAATTATCTGGATCAGTGGTTCCCAAAGTGGTCCGTACTGACACCCAGGGGTCCCCAGGATCATTCAGGGGGTCCGTGGAAAATTTAAATTAAATTGGGGGTCCCTGAACAACGACAAGGGGGTCCGCGCAAGGTTTAAAATAAAATTTTAAAAATTGTGACACATTTTTATTAATATGTAATATGGAAGTTATGTTAAGGGAACGTACCCATACTACGTGATCCAATTTTTGCAATTTTTAACACCCCTCCCCCCTCCCCCTCCCCGGTGACCACATGTAGTATATTCCAAGACCCCCCCTTCCCCCTACATTTTTCACGTAGTAAATCATAAATAATATGGTTTTGATACATTTCTTGCTAACAAAAAGTTTAAAAAAAATTGATTGGCTTATATTTGTCTTTATTAATACGGCGCTTGCTGCATGACGGCAAGGCTATTGTGACCAAGCGTGGTATTTTGAAGATCCCCCCCCCCCCCTAAACAGGTCACGTAGTATGGGTACGTTCCCTAAGTTACTAATGCTAATCAATCAAACAGCCTCGCAAACTCTGGACTGCCATCAATAGGATAAGGTTCTCCCATAGCCGTTGTGCTCAGATGATGCATAGATGGGGCTTTAAAGAGTCGGCGATGTGTGAATGCGGTGCGGTACAGACCACCGAACATGTGGTCAACGAATGCCCGCTCCATTCATTCCCCGGCGGGATTGATGAGGTCCACAGGGCAACGCCTGAGGTCCTAGACTGGCTCGCAAGCCTAGATGTCCCCCTCTGATCCCCCACCATACGAAAGAAGAAGAATGCTAATCAATACAATATCATATACCAGGTTAAGTGAAATTTTCCTGGTCTTGGACAAAAAGAAAGTTTTCAGTTTCCAAATCTTTCAAAATTGCAAAATTGAAAAGAAGATTTGTTTGCTTATTTTAAACACTTAACGGCGCTTAACAAGGGGGCCGTGGGCCAAAAGAGTTTGGGAACCACTGATCTGGACGATCGATGTAGACTGGTAACCGACAATCGGGAGCAGTTTGTGTTTTCGTATGGTATTCACAAAGAAAATTATTAAATATTTGCTGATTGCTGATTTCTGATCTTGTCTCGAAATTGATATTTACCTTGAAACAACAGTTTTCCGACCGCTTTTGGCCCATTCTCCGAGACAATGTTAGCGGGCCGTGCGAGATGTGTGTAACCGCTATCTACGTAAGCCATTTCACAAAAAATACGTTCAATTACGAGTATGTCTTCGAAACTTCACACAATTTTCAAGTGTCATATTTGTGCAGCGAAATTCCGATCATGTAATGAGACGCCACAAGAACAGTAAATTCCTGTCATGAGAACTCGCAATACATAATATATTATATTAAAATACCTACATACCACTTCGAGATATATTTCATTTACATTATTTGGAGTAAAAAATTTAAATGAAATTTAAATCTCCGGTGACATTTTGGTGTTTTCGAAGTGAAAACGTCCTTAGCACGGTTTTGGCTTTTAACGGTTATGGTTTGAAACTCGATGAAACGGAAACGAGCGACACTAAAAAGAGACAAACACATACATCTACGTATGTGATTTAGCCTGCGAGAGAATGTGATAGCAATAATAAATTCACAGGTGCTCGGTTCTAATATAATACACAGATAAATCCACAGTCCCATGCAAGTCTCCTTTGGTAAAGTGGTATAAAGCGCCTGACAAACCTCAGCGGCCAGATATTTTGCGGACCAAGGATGGAATCCTATGAAATCCAAAAAAAAAAAATATTTTTATTTTAGTAAAATCAATATCCAATCTTCAAACCACTCCAAAATGAACAGGTAAAAGAAAGCACGCAATAAAGTGAAATCTAGCTATTCCGTAGAAGAAAAAACAAATACTAATAAGATGACCAAATTTATAGGAAAAGGTGCACTGGAATTCAAAGACAAAAATAGGCAAAAAAAAAACCTTCACATTAAACAAAACAAAAGTGTTTCGTAGTGTCCCCACTCTTGCTTACTTTAGTTGCCTTAAAATTTCACTTCTACCGCGTGTGAATTACACACTGATTTTTTTTCAACTAAAACATTAAAAATCAGTAGGTACAAGTATTGGACAGTTAGGGGCGGGGTGAGAGGTTGGGCGGTTATTCGGCTGAAGAAAAAAGTTTTAAGAAGAAAATTTTAATTTTTTGATTTTGAAAAAAATTTAAAAAATATCATATCGAATAAGTTACCGGGGACCAAAATTTCATTGAATCACTGGTTAAATAAAGTTAGTCAAGTACGTCCCTTAACACCCTGTTTGTTCCAAACCTCTCCGCCCTGCATCAAAGCGATAACAATTTGTTCTGAATTTATCTTGTAACCATTTATTGGATAATCTACACCTCTGCCGTAGGTCACCCCAAGTGGTTTGTTTGGTGAGGTCTTGATGAGGATGCGACCGTCCACCAACTGCGTGGTGGGCCCGATCGGGAGAGGCCGGTTGAGGGAGACCCTTAACTCTCCAGCCGGATTTTCTCGACCTATCGCCTTGCACTGCAGCAGGAGGGCTTGTTCACACGTCCCACATCATGTACCCATATCTTTTTCCTTCCCAGAACTTCCTCTCCTTCCTTTCCTTAAAAAATTCCCTCCATATAGAAAATGTAGGCCTCTGAGTGAAATTATTTTCCTCATGGCCTTCTGTGTGGATTTAATGTAATTTGAAGTATTTTTTATTGTATTTCTGTAATTTTAAGTTTCTACTATCACTTTTGTAATGTTTAAAACTATTGTACCTATTTACTTACATCTATTTTATCTTATTATTGTTCCACATAATGTTTAGAATACATTTGTGAGCAGAACCCGTGAACCGTTCGTCGAAATTACCCACTTGCAAAACCCAAAATGTTGGGTATCTGCAAGTTGGATCGTGTGTAGGTAAAACCGAATTATTTTTATTCCCTTTGTCGGTCGTCGAAATGATAATAAGCTCCCAGCGAGTTCCAGTTTCTTCTTTTTCAAACAAAATGCGTGAGAAGAAATATGATGAACGTCGATGACGTGCGTTCGTGGTCTGGCTGGGACTAGTTTAATTCGGTTGGCGTTTCAACATGTCGTTCTGCAAGTCGGATCGTATGGGGCCTATAAAAATCCATTTATATAATAAAGGTGGGCAGTGCGCACGCGAGCAACGCAACACGCGACACGACACTGGGAAGACATTTTTGAATTTGAATTAATTGTATAATAGTTTTCCAACAAAACAAATAAGATAAAGAAAAACAATTACTTTTATTCTAAATTCTAAATTTGTGCGTTAAAAGAGACTAATTTTCAAGCGTTCCAACAAGGTTTCAACATCTAAAAAAATTATATACAGTACATAATATATAGTTTATATATATAGTTTTACATATATACCTATACAATCATATATTTTTAAACATATTGTTACCTTCAATTAACTTCATAGATGCCTTTGTAATTTGTATTTGCTTTAAAAATTTTATATGGGTATGTGATGTATTGAACATTGCACGTAATCAAATTATTATTTTTATATTTCACTTTTCTTAAAAATTATATATACCTATCTCACAAGTCATTCACGACTCACAAGTACCAACAATTAACTTATTTATGTACAACCATACTATGAAGATAATCGCGCACTACTTGCACTTTTTATCATTTTTATCTTTATTATACCTTCCATTGAATATAGTTATTTTATGTATTTTTTTTTCTATTTCCTTATAACTTTTACCGTTGAATAATGTTATTATTTTTATTTCCTATTTCGTTTATACCTATTTATCTTATAAATTTTGCTAAAATAGTCTGTTTTGTTTTCAATATGGATTTTAGTATATTTACTATAGGCAATGTTTATATTACCCAATATAGAAGATACACTCCTACACTCTCCTTACCCATCTTTATCTCACTATCCCCCCTCCCCCTGTACTTGATGCTCACTTTTGTACACTATTCTATCAATTCAATATCGTACATGTCATTCATAATATACAACTCTTCAGTTATACTCTTATATAATAACCAAATTGTACCTAACTATTACTCATCTAAATTACAATGTTAAATATTATATACCAAAACTGTAGAGGACTACGAACTAAAACTGAGATTTTTCACAATAATATTCTTTTGAATGACGATTGTTTCATTTTCGGTATATCTGAGTCTTGGCTTATTGATTCTATTTTAGATCCAGAACTGGCACCAACTGAATTTTACAGTATTTTTAGACGAGATAGGACAAATAACATTACAATAAATAGCATTAATACCCAATCAGATTCTCGTCGAGGCGGTGGAGTCATGATCATAACTCATAATAATCTTAACGCATACCCTCGCGAAGACTTGGTCTGTAATGCTGAATGCATCTGGGTAACTATTCCCCCCTCTAACTATACTTCAAAACGTACCATCCATGTTTCTTGTCTATACTTACCACAGGGACATGGATATGAAAATGCTCTTAGTTCATTCCTTTGTTTGCTTGCTAACGTCAAAGATCAAAACCCAGATGATATTATACTCGTACTTGGAGACTTCAATATGCCCACCATAACATGGAAACCACAAGATAAAAATTCACACTTAACAACTGAAAATTTAAATTCAATTACTTCGTTACTAGCTGACACAATCCATTACTCTGAATTGAATCAATACAATTCTATTAAAAATCCCAATAAACGTATACTAGATTTAGTTATCTGTAGTGAGGAATGCCTTGTATCTCAAGCATACAACCCTCTTGTCAAAGAGGATTTACACCATCCATCGCTCAAAATCATACTACAATTAGACACACTTCCAACAATCAATGCTCCACCAAGAGAAATTTATCGGTGTGATAAAGCTGATTATGATTTAATTAACCAACACCTGTCTAAAACAGACTGGTCTTTTACTCGCGATAATGCTGACGTTGACGAAGCAATTTATACTTTTTATGACATCTTAAATAACACCATTAATCAGTTTGTCCCTAAACGTTTCATCAAAAAGAAAAAATTTCCCAACTGGTACTCACCTCCCCTAATCAAAATCATAAAACAGAAACAAATACTACACAAAAAATGGAAATCAAATAATAATCCAGTAGATTACATAGAGTTTTCTATCAAACGCATACAACAAAAACATTTACAGAAACATTGTTACACCCAATATATAAATTCAGTTGAGTCTAGTATTCCATCTAACAATAAAAGTCTCTGGAATTACGCTAAAAACAAAAATAGGACAAATGGCATACCACAAATCATGAACTTAAATGAC